>ML685849.1:2197579-2251732 GCA_007922175.1 Pelusios castaneus | reverse complement strand
GTGTGTGTGTGTGTGTGTGTGTGTGTGTGTGTGTGTGTGTGTGTGTGTGAGAGAAAGAGAGAGAGATGGAATAGGGTAGTGCAGCGCTGGCCCCGGCCCCATGCAGCACTGGCCGGGGTGAGGGGGGGCAGTAGGGGGCAATGCTGGTCCCACCCCCAGAGCACTGTAGCGCCAACTGGGGGATTAAATTAGTTATTAGATTGCAAAAGGAGAAAAACCTACTGGAAACTGGCAAATTAATCTTGTTTTGCAACTTTAATTCAAGTATTATAAAACATATTTGGGGGAGAGGATAAAAGAAGATGGTAAATAGTAGCTACTCAAGTTTGACATCTCAAAATTAGCAGGTCTAGATAACTTGTAGGCAAGAGTTTCAAAAGAGCTGGTGGAATATCTTGCTGAACCGTTAGTACTGATTTTTCAGTAAGTCTTGGAGCACTGGGGTAGCTTCAAAAGGCTGGAAAGAAGCTGACGTTGTGCAGTATTTAAAAAAGGTAAATGGGATGACCTGGGCAATTATAGGCTTGTAAGTCTGACGTCAGTCTCGGCCAAGATAATAGGGTGCCTGATATAGGACTTGATTGATAAAGAATTAAAGTGTAATATAACTAATGCCAGTAATCTGGGTTTGTGGTGTGACACGGTGCACCACATGCACACCCTTATGGTGCATCATTTATGTTCACCCTTATAGTGTAATTGTATTGTGTAATGGAAAGTATGTCACGTCTCTAGAATACTCAAGGAGCTGACTCAGGAGATACCTGAGCCATTGGCTATTATCTTTAAAAAGTCACGCAAGACTGGAGAGATCCCAGAGGACTGGAAAAGAGCAAATGTAGTGCCCATCTATAAAAAGGGGAATAAGAGCAACCCAAGGGATTACAGACCAGTCAGTTTAACTTCTCAACCAGGAAAAATAATAGAGCAAATAATTAAGGGATCAATTTGCAAACATCTAGGAGAGAATAAGGTGTTAAGTGATAGTCAGCATGGGTTTGTCAAGAACAAATCATGTCACACCAACCTGATAGCTTTCTATGATGAGGTAACAAAACTTTGGGTAGAGAGGAAGTGGTAGATGTGGTATATTTAGGCTTTAATAAGGCTTTTTATACTGTCTCACATCACCTTCTCAATAACAAACTAGGGAAGTATGATTTAGATCAGGGGTCTCCAACTCAAATCACCCCAAGGGCCACATGAGGACAAGGATATTGGCTCGAGGGCCGCAGCACTGAAACCTTTCATACAACAAGTTATCAGAACTAGCGACAGGGCTGCTGGATAGCCTTATGATATCTTGCTAGGGATCTGAACAAACACACATTTACTTTTAGAATTACTTCCATTCAAGATGGCAGTATCATCAGAAGGACAAAGAGTAAGCAAATAAACACACTTAAAATTTTATGTTATAAATCAATGGTTCCCAACCTTTTTGGTTGAGGGCCCAAAATACAGTTTTTAAAACCCCGAAGGGCCACCATTTTATTTAATTAAATTTAAATTAACAATCAATTTAATTCAATTAATATATTGTAATTAAAAATAACTGGGTTTAAATTTTTAATTACTTGAATTTGAATTAACTTTTAATTGAAATTTATTTTTAGAGAGGTTTTTTAAAAACCTTTTAAAAAGGTTTTTAATTAAAATGATTTTTTTCAAAGTTTTTTTGAAAGAAAGAAAGAAAGAAAGAAAGAAAGAAAGAAAGAAAGAGAGAAAGAGAAAGAGAAAGAAAGAAAGGCTGCATGCATCCCCAAGCCCAGAGGGGTGGCGAGCAGCCACAGCCTGGCTGCCAGCCGCACACCGGGACCAGTGAGGTGGAGCCCACCACAGGGGGACCCCATAGAGCCCCCCCAGCACGGAACCTCATGGGAACCCTCCCCATACTCTCAAGTCACCCTCCTTAGAGCCCCCGCACCTGAGTCCTGTTCTGGCCCTGGGCACTGAATCGGCCGCCTGGCCCACCGTGCTCTCCCACCACCGCAGGCTGGGACTTCAGTGAGTGGTGTTGCTCCCACGCGGTGGTTGGCTTCTCTCCGGCAGTGGCTGCTGAGGCCCCTCCAGGGGGATAAGGGGCGTAGGAGGCGCAGCGTGGCTCAGAAGCACTGCTGACTGCACTGAGCTCAGCTTGATCTGCGGCAGGACCCTGGGTGGGAGGCAGGCAGCAGCAGCCTGACTGCTGCCTCCCAGCCAGACAGGGTGTGGGCCAATGTTCCCTCTAAGGATTGGGATGTCATGAGCAAAAATTTTAGTTTGTGAGCAGAAATTTTGCCTTATGGTAACTTGTGAGTCCAACTTTACGGTCAGTGTTCCCTCTAAGCTGCGCGGATGTGCGGCCGTGCAGCGGCAGTCACACCCCCTGCGCAGCAGTGAGGGACCCCCGCGCAGCCCGGCAGCCCCCGCTGCTCCCTCCAACCCCCGGGGCCGCGGCTTTGCCGCGGCAGACCCGGCCTGTGCCCGGCCTCTGGGCTGGCCCTCCCCGCTCCCAGGGCGGGACAGGCAGGCTCAGGCTAGGGTCAGGAGCACGGACCTGCCTGCCTGCCCAACGCGGCCGGGACAGCGGGGTGGCTGCGGCCATGGGGGGCTCCCGGGCTCCCACCTGCCGACCGCTTCGACTTCCTGGCCCGGGGCCAGGGCCGGGCTAATCCATGGCCTCGGCCTCCCAGCACGGGGCCGGGATCAGCCTCCGGGGCTGGGGTCTGGTCCGCCCCACCGGCGGCTTCCCAGGGCTGCGGTAGGGTCCTCCCCCGCCAGCGGCCTTGGCTTCTCTTTCTTTCTCTTCCTTCTTTCTCTTCTTTGCCTGCCTTCTTTTTTCTTTCTTCCTCCCTCTCTTTCTCTTCCTTCTTTCTCTTTTCCTTATTTGTCTTCCTTTTTCTTTCCTTTTTTTCTTTCTCTTCTTTCCTTCCTCTTCTCTTCCTTCTTTTTTCTTTTTCTTTCCTCTTCCTTCCTTCCTTCTTTTTTCTTTTTCTTTCCTCTTCCTTCCTTCCTCCTTCTTTCTCTTCCTGTTTCCTCTTCTTTCCTTCTTTCTTTCTTTGCTTCCTTCCTTCCTTTCTCTTCCTTCTCTTCTTTCCTTCCCCTTTCTTTTTTCTTTCTTTCTCTTCTTTTCTTCTTTTTCTTCCTTCTTTCTCTTCTTTTCTTCTTTTTCTTCCTTCTTTCTCTTCCTTCCTTCTCTCTTTTTTCTTTCTCCCTTCCTTTTTCTTTCCTTCTTTCTCTTCTTTGCCTGCCTTTTTTCTTTCTTCCTCTCTCTTCTTTTCTCTTTTTTCCTTCTTTGTCTTCCTTTTTCTTTCCTTTTTTCTTTTTCTCTTCTTTCCTTCCTCTTTCTTCGTTCTCTTCCTTCCTTCCTTCCTTCCTTCCTTCCTTCCTTCCTTCCTTCCTTTTTAAAAAAAACTTTTAAAAAATTAATTTTAAATAAAAACCTTTCTAAAATTAAATTTCAATTCAAAATTCATTCAAATTCAATTAAACACAATTAATTAATTCTATTTACAATTACTTTAACTTCAATTAATGCCTATAATTTCTGTCGTGTGAGTTTACACAAAAATTTTATTCAGAAAAAGTTTTGCACACGGCTTGAAAATTTTGCACACAAGCCGCCAAACCTTAGAGGGAACATTGTTTACGGTTATGTATTATTATCCATTTTTACCAAAACTACAATGGCGTACTGTACAAAATAAGCCTATGTTTTAAAATGTGTTTATTAAAACACTTTAAAAAAGAAAGAAAAACAAGCAGAAATGTATTGAATATAAATGTTACATATATTTAGGAAATGATAGTTGTTTCCCTTCACCCTCTTTCTGTTTTCCGTAAATTATAAACCCTGTTCAGATTTACATTGTTTCCAGAGGCTAAATACAGTTTAATCCTCATTAAGTTATCTAGGTGATCAACGTCTAGTGATTCCTAATCTTAGTTTTAATGGCATTCATCAAGCTGAATCCTCTTTCACAATCAGCACTTGAAGCTTGAAAAGTTCCACAAAACATCAAGCAGAATATATAGTTCATGAAATTGTTTCTGACAGTTGTTGTGACTGTGAGTATATCCTGAAATGTTTTCATTGTCCCAGTTTTCATTTTCTCAGATATAATTAATTTCCATTCAGGATACTGTTTACAGAGTTCCTTTTCAAAAGAATGTTCATCTTTCTTGAATAAAATGCTGTATCATTTAGCTAATCTGGTCAGCTCTTCATGTCCAAAGGCAAAATCATCTAGGTTCGATGGAGTTGTGAAACAGTCTTTATCAAATACAGACCAATCTTGTAATTCATGCTCTGCAAACCTTCTATCCATATGATCACATGTCATCTTAATAAACTGAAGAACAAAAGCTGTGTTCACAGGATAATTGAAAGATGAAAGTATATCTAGTACAGCTTCACTGAAATGTACAGGTTCTCCAAGATACTGAGACCTTAGCTTCCTGATTTTAGCTTTGGCAAACTGAAATGCCTCCACTGTGGTCAAAGAACTTCTCTGAAGAATTTTGCACATCAAGCACATCATTGAGGATAACTAATGCCACATCATATTCTGGTTTGCTTAATTTGTCAAGGCAGTATTTGTGCACTGGGTCATTATCTTCTTCTACTTGTTCTCTAGCAACATGTAGTTCTTAACCAAGGCACTAACAGCAAAATGCCTAGATAGCCATCTGACCTCATTGAGAGGTCTAAATGAAATAGCATCACAGTCTGCAGCTTTAGCAATTTCCTCAAATTTGGCCTTTCTCACACTAGATCTACTGAAAAGTGTATACATGGTGCATATAAGAGTTTCTATCTCTTTCATAAACGAAATATGTTTCCAGGCATCATCTATTCCTAAATCTTCCCGGTGTGCCACTCAGTGTTGCTCTAGCAGATGAGGAATGGATTGACGTAGAACTGCAGCTACACCATTATGCCTTCCAAGCATCATCGATGCACCATCAGATGTAAACATAACCATTCAATTCTTATGCAAACCATTGTTGTTATAAAATTGCCGGAGCGCTGCAACTATTTCAGCACTATCACATGCTGTTAACTTCACAATTCCATCAAAAACAGTTTTATGATTAGGATCGTCAGTTTTCCTAAATTTAATATAAATAATCAGCATTTTTGAAACTGAAATATCTGTACTTTCGTCAACTATGTATGAGGGTGTGGAAAGTTGATTACCTGATTTCGTTAAACACTTCAGATTTAATTAACTTATTTATGCATTCAGTAAATTGAAATGCATATGTTTTGCTCCTCCAGCTGTCCGGAATTTTTATAAATTTCACTACATGGTCATGAATTTCCTTCATGGACTGCATGGATGAATTTAGCTTTACTGCAAGTAGCACATTATCAATTAAAATCTTTACCTCATCGGGACTTGATTTATTTCATTGTACAAATTCTATTCTGTTGTTTCAAGTTTTGGCTGATTCTGTCAAAAGATTTTTCAGAAGTCCTCGGCTCTGATTTTGAAGCTTTGTTACGGAGTTCAGGTGAGTTTTATGAGTGATGTTACGTTTAGATAATCTAATTTCCACTCACTCCATTTCTTTCCTGAGCTCCATTCCCCATTAACTCCTGCTTTAAAGCATATGCTGCAGATTGTCGTTGGTTTCACAGTATTTAAAAATTTCTTCAAGGCGCACATTCTTACAGCCGATTGCGTGTGGCATGGCGGTTTCAATGGAAAAATCGGTCAACTGTTCCTTTTTGAAACTGGAGCATTTTTTCTTTGGAAGACTACGAAATTGTTGATCATCAGCTTTGCATTTCGACATTTTTGGGGTATTAGATTTTTTGAAAAAAAATGACGCTCTTAAATAACTGCCAGCATAACTGTGTCTGCACTAGGGCTTTGGCCAGGAGTAAAACTGGCACCAACATTCATCCTCTCAACCCGATCACGGTATCAGTAACAGGTTTAAAGAAGAAGAGCCTGAGACTGCTCCCAGCTACGCTGGTGTGAACCCCACTGACTCCAGCAAGAATTAACAGCAGGGTCACAGAGCGCGGAGGACCAGGCGGCAGCGTGTGGGGTTACTTACTGTTTCCCGCCGGGGCGGAGCTGCAATTGCCATTCAGGGCCTGCTGCTGCCATCTTTGCTGTGGGCAGCTGGCCTGGGCCTGCGCATCGCCTAGTGCCATCCGTCACAGCGCTGACACTGCGCGCTTCCCTTCCCGCAGCCCCCGATCCCCTGCCACATCCTATCCCTTCTCCCCAGCCCCTGATCCCTGCCGTGTCCCTTCCCTTCTCCCTAGCTCCCGCCAGATCCTTTCCCTTCTCCCCAGCCTAGTGCCGTCCATCACAATGCTGCTTGCTTCCGTTCCACTCCAGTCCCTTGCTGCGAGAAGGGAAGTGGCGGTGCTTGTTGTCAGCTGGAGCACGAGGGGGTCGGAAAGCAGGGCGGAGGGAGTGGCAGTGAAGGATAGTGGTGGTGGTGGTGCAGGACCCTTCCCTGGGGCCCTGCCACCGCGGCCAGACCTGCTTCTCTGAGACAGACCCTAACTGCTGCCCCGGGGGGGGCGCCCGGCCCCCGCGCACTGCGGGAGAATGCTGTGTGCTGAGGCCAAAAAAGCTGTGCGTGCATGCGTGCAGTTTAGAGGGAACAATGGTGTGGGCCACTTGAAAAGCCTTGCGGGTCACTCTTGGCCTGTGCGCCAGGGGTTGGGAACCTCTGAATTCTGAGTCTCGTTGTGGGCTGCCTGAAGTAACTCCAGCCCGCGGCTGTGTGTTTGAGACCTGTGATCTAGATAGAGCTATTATAAGGCAGGTGCATAACTGTTTGGATAACCACTCCCAGAGAGTAGTTTTCAACAGTTCACAGTCATGCTGGAAGAGTATAACAAGTGGGGTACTGAGGGATCGATTCTGGGTCTGGTTCTGATCAATATTTTTATCAATGACGTAGATAATGGCATAGAGGGTACACTTATAAAGTTTGCAGATGATATCAAGCTGGGAGGGCTTGCAAGTGCTTTGGAGGATAGGATCACAATTCAAAATGATTTGGACAAATTGATGAAATGGTCTGAAGTAAACAGGATGAAATTCAGTAAGAATAAATGAAAAGTACTCCACTTAGGAAAGAACAATCAGTTGCACATACAAAATGGGCAGTGAATGCATAGGAAGGAGTACTGCAGAAAGGGATCTGGGTGTCCTAGTAGACCATAAGTTAAATATGAGACAACAGTGTCTCACTGTTACAAAAAAAGCAAACACCATTCTGGGGTGTATTAACAGGTGTATTGTAAGAAAGATATGAGAAGTAATTCTTCTGCTTTACTCTGCACTGATTAGGCCTCAACTGGAGTATTGTGTCCAGTTCTGGGTGCCTCATTTCAGGAAAGATGTGGATAAATTGGAGAAAGTTCAGAGAAAAGCAACAAAAATGAAGGTCTAGAATATTTGATTTTCAAGGGAAAATTGAAAGAGCTGGGCTTGTTTAATCTGGAAAAGAGGGGACTGAGTGTGGACATGATAATATTTTTCAAGTACAGAAAGGTTGTTACAAGGAGATGTTCCTAGGGTGGCATCTGGGACTGGGGTATTTGCTGAGATCTCTATTTCATAATGCTGTGAGTGGCTGGCTAGAAGATACTCATTCACTGGCTTGAGGAGGCCATGTGTGAGCTGACCCGGGAGTGGTGTGTTCACACAGTGGAGCAAGTGTTAATCAGGCTCTAGGAGTGAGGCATTGGGGTGACACATATATACACCAGTCCAGATTGCAGAGGAGAAAAGAAGGTTGCTTACCTTGACGGTAACCAATGTTCCTCGAGATGTGTGTCCCTGTAGGGGTGCTCCCCTCTAGGTGTTTGGTGCGTCCTTGCGCCGAGCCCGGAGAATTCTTCTTTTGCAGTCCCGCTCTGGCCACGTCCGCGCGACCCCCTCGCGATGCCCTTAGAACTAGGGGTCGCGCGGACACAGCCAACCTCCTTCAGTTCCTTTCCAACCGTCTTCGGTTCGGGTCGGAGTCCGCAGCCGCTCCTCACCTGAGAAAAGAAATTAACAGTAGTGTTAGGTTTTAAGGTTTTTAGAGTTAATTAGTTAAGAGTTCTAAATAGTTAAGTCTTAGTGTTAGATAGTTTAAAAAAAAAAAAAGGCGGAGAGAAAGATTCACTGGGAGTCTAGCTCCCGCTTCGTTTAAAAAAAAAAAAAAAAAAAATGCCCGGTTCCACGGGTTTCAAACACTGCTCCCTCTGTAGGGAAGCGATACCAATCTCTGATGGATACTCTCAATGTGTCCAATGCCTGGGTGTGGGGCATGTTGCCCACAAATGCCCCCACTGCTGCAGTTTAAAGGCAAGAGCAAGGAAGGACAGGGAGCTCCGTTTAAAGAGCTTCCTGATAGAGCACTTGTTGAGACCAGCCTCAGATCCTGGTCTCAGTGCTCCTCCGAGACACAGGGGCAGGGATGAGAGAAAAAGGTCGTCCACCCCTTCAAGAAGCCCCTCCAGAAAAAGGGCAGCGCCACCAAAACCAGTGGTAAATTTAAAACCACTCAGTACCGCGGCTGGAAAGACGCTGAGGGAGAGGATCCCCGGCGTGGAGTCGAGGTCCCTATCGGTGCCGACTTCCTCCTCTGTGAGATCTCAGAAGGCACATGTATACACCAGTCCAGACTGCAGAGGAGAACATCACATATCCTGTGAAACTATATTCCATATAACTTGATATTTATTTATGAGATTACAAGTTTAGTTTGATAAAGGCAGTAATCAATAATGATGATATAACATATGTAGACTTCTGTAAAGCATTTCACTTGGTACCCCATGACATTTTAATTTAAAAAATTCCAGAAAAATATAAAATTAACATTGCCCACATTAAATGAGCTAAAAGCTGGTTAATCAGGATCCTGAAGTACATCAGATTTCTGTGAAGCATCTATCAGTTACCACTAGAGTATGTAGGGTGAAATTAAAAAAAATAAATAAAAAAAATGAAGAGAGTTAAAGCACCCAGCTTCAACTGAATTTCATTAAGAATTGTGCACTTAATTCCCTATCTTGAAATTACCCATCCTGTGGTAAAGGAAACATGCCACATCTATCTTAGCTACATCAAGGATATCTCAGAAAATGATATTGCTGTCACCTAATAAAATGAGTTTGCTCTTTGAAATAAGGATTAATGCCCGGGTAGAGGGATGGAGTGCACTTTAAAGGGTTCAGTTGGCCAGCTAGATTTGTTCAGCATTAAACAGAGGTTGAAAAGGTGAGGAGCCTGGTTGTTTGCTCATATAATTTCTGCTGAATCAGTCCGTTAGAATATATAGTAATTTTCTTGTTTTCAGCAAGAAGTGTGCTCCAGTAATTATAGAATCTGTTTTTTGTTTCTTAGTTTCTAGTGCCAAACTGAAAAGGAAAAAGAACTGGTTCGGAACAGCAATTTATACAGAATTAGTTGCCGATGGAGAAAGCAAGAGAACAGCAAAATCAAATAGTTCTTCAAATCCAAAATGGGATGAGGAGTTGACTGTGTAAGTAGAAAAGCTTTTTCTAACATTATAGAATATATTAATCAAACAGTAGAGACGGATATTTACCAAACTCTACCCTTGGCTGCATATATACAGCTACCTTTAACTTAATTGAGATCTGCATGTATCTAATGGCAATATTTGTCTTAAAATAACATTTGTTCCTTAATGTATATATGAGGCCTCTTGGCAAGATTATTTCTAAACAGGAGTGGGTATCTTTATATATATTGTTGATGCGTGTCTCTGTATCTCTTGCACTGTTGATTCTGTTCAGCTGAGTCCATGCCGTGGCGGTATGTACACAGGATGTTGCCCATTAGATGCATCAGTAATCTTGTTTTCAACTATAAGAAAACAGAAATTTTGTTGCTGGATAAAGATTGTTCTGAGGAGGATAGTTCTTTCTTTGTGTTTCCCTTTGATGGCCACAGTCAGAGGTATTTCATCAAACTGAGAATCTTGCTGTTGCTTTTTACCGCAAACTTTTTGTGGAAAGCCAAGGATGTGGGATCTGTCATGTTTTGGGGTGCAATTGAAGCCAGTGAGAAGTAGTATCACTGCTTGTATTTTAACCCTGAATGCCCCAATATGCTTCTGCTACTTGTGGCTCCCTCTCAGGGACATACAGTGAACAAGTACTTCTTGTCCTGTATGCTGTATGGCTCTGATTTAGCTGATTTGGAATACAATAGCCAGCCAGTAGTTATCATAGTCACACTTCTGTCTTTACTAGACTTGGTTAATATTAGCAAGTGATCTCAACAGCCTTCCAGTCCTGAACTTCCACAAACCTGTGCGCTCTGGTATGTCCAGCCCTCTCCTGCAATATTCAGAGGAATAAAAACACCAAACATACCAGTTTGCCACATTAACTGGAGGTGACATTCACTTTAGTACAAACACAGCACTATCAGCTTAGATTAATAGTAAAAAAAGTTTCTTAACAAAAGAAGATAGGATTTTAAGGGAGTTCAAATACAAAAGATAGTTAGAAATTGTGACAAGTAAATAAAAGTAAGAAAAAAACATTAAAAAGTCTAAAACTTCATTTGTAAGTTTTGTTCAAAATTTTGTTCAAAGATGGCCTTTCTTAACCACAGTCTTCCAGCAAGGTGTTGACTGACCCTCTCCTTGGTCAGGTTCTCTTCCAGAGGCCCAAAGGTGCTGGTGCCTTCCTCTTTCTAGGTGAAAGAGAAAATTTGGGGGCTTATTCCCCTTTCTGTTATGGGCTACTACATTTTGGAAGTGAAATTCTTCTGAAGGATACCTCTCAAAGTAAAGGTTATTCAAGTTGTAAGGAAGGCAGTATGGAGCCTGGTGGTGAAAGAAGCTCTGTGCTCTTTGTTCTGTTTCCTGTCATCTCTTTCCCCCTGCTGTCTTGATGATCCTGTTTATTATTTATATGTAAATTGGGATAAACACGCAATCCTTTGTTTGGGACAGACCCGTTAACAACTTTTGCCCTTGAAGGGTTGTCTGGTTTTGAATATGTACTATAAATATTATACAGGGGTAATTCATAACTTTACATATAATGTTGCTACTTACATTTTACAATGATATTGTTTGTCAGTGAGTTATTAATTTTCAGATTATACCTTTCAAAGCATATTTTTACAAAGATTATTACACTAATGTGCTTTAGTTGCACAACTTCACTTACCTTACATGACCTTGTCTAAACACTGTGTAAGCCATTGTGATGACAAGGTGACACTATTGTAATTTTCCTTTAGCTATGGTTTTAGTAGGTCTTCTGTGTCACTTACGGATTGTTCTGAATGAAGCAACATGTTTGAGTAACTATGATCTGTGTTGTCTGCCTATAATATGTTCTTCTTGTTAAGAATTACATTACTTTATTTACATTACTTTAAAGAAAATCAGTAGAACTAATTTGTTGTTATTTTGAACAGTGTTGCCTCAAGCTATATTTGAGATCTTGATTTGAAGGACACCTATTCTTGGGGTCCCACATAATCTTTAATTGGCAAGCAATCATGCCTTTGTAGTAGTAGCCCCTCAAGTGCAGATCTTGCTTCCTCTAATACCTTAGCTAACTTCTTCCCACTTCTAATTACTTATTTACTTACCCCAAAAGAGTTTGTAATGTAACCATTGTTGGCTCCATTTTGGTTACTCTGTCCCTTTCCTCCAGTGTAATGTTTTGGTCTCATCATTTGAGATGGGTTTTTTCTTTTAATTTTAAGAGCATTTTTAAAAAAGTTGTTTTGTGCATTGTATGTATGTGCAGTTCATAAATTAATATTACTTAGTTTTGATGATACTCACTATATGCTTAAGAGCATCCAAGCAATTGATTTCAGTATTCTTGGTCAGTGGTTGCTGTTCAGAGATCTCTTTAATAATAGAACTTAACTTAATTAACTTAAAAATCAAATACAGCATTTTTTTTCTTTGACAAATATTGTAAATCTGTATTTTAAATTAAATATGGGGGGAGCCATTTTTTTTTTTTTTAAACATTTGAAATTGATGTTTAACTGAAATCTGAGTTTAATGTAAGTAGCTAGGCTCCTCACTGTTGTAATAACGCACCTGAGTCCTGATCTGTACCTGAGAAATTATGCTGATTTTTCTTTTTCACAGTGCTTTTGTGATACAGTTTTAAATAAAAACCACAAACTTTCCAGTTAGTCACTACCAAGAGTTACAGTAGTTATGGGAAAACTGATTTAAAATTGATAATACCTTTATAATATTGAAAGAAGAATACTTTAACCTTCACAGTTTGTTTTATATACAGGAATGTGACTCCACAGACTACATTGGAATTTCGAGTGTGGAGCCATCACACTTTAAAAGCTGATGCTTTATTGGGAAGAGCCACTGTAGATTTGAGACAAGCTTTGGAATTACACAATAGAAAATGTAAGTTTTCATAGAAGACAAATTGGTTAAGGAAAAAAATAATTGGTCATACGTTTCATTAATTTTAATAGTTTTGATATAATGACAAAAATTGTCACATAATTTAAAACAGACTTTCATTTAGTGTAATTAACATTTTCTTCAGGACCCATCTCTTGTAGAATGTGAGATGAATGTTTTCAGATAATAGCATATGAAATAACTACTGAAAATTCAACAGTAAATAAATAAAGATGTGATGATACACACTTTTTCCGATTAGTTACAGAATTTCCAGTGTGCTGCACAATCTTTTGCATCCCTCCAAAATGGCCAAACATTTCTGAAAAGCTGCTTATCCTAGGTCTCGACAAATGTGCCCCACACCTAGGGACCAGCCCAAAAAGTGTGGCACCTAGGTGTGTGGTACCAAAGACCACCTACTGCTGCTGAAAAACCACTGCCACCACCACTTTGGTGCTTCCGGCAGCTTTTGGGGAGGAGGGGCAGAGGAAGCGGTGTCGCTGAAAGTGTCAGCGGTGCTGTTTTTTATGGGTTTTTTTAGGTGCCAGGGAGCATTCGCCTCCCTGACTGCTATGGTGCAGATAGGTGCCAGGGGTAAAATCCTGGGCACCATGGCGACCTGGCAACAGGATTTATCGAGCCCTGACCTACTCCTTTTTCAATATACAAGGCTTCCCAATCTTCCTTGGATTCATAACTTAATAGACTAAATTTCATGCCTCTTATGACTCTATTGTGATAATGGAATCAGGACCCAGTGCTGAATAAAATAATTGACCTTTCAGGATGGATTGATTTTTAAATCACTGATTTTAAGCATGATTTAAATTAGCATGTTGAAGCTTTGATTTAAATAATTTATTTTAATTGTGATTTGTGTTTGTACTTAGTTGTTTTTCTGGAAGACGGTTGCTTCTTATTTGTTGGTAACCATTAATACATACAGCTTTGTGGCTAAATAGAGACATTGCACTAAATTCCATGTGTCTCTTTGCTAACCAGGAGGATACGCTGTATTTATACACATTTATTTAAGCAATTATATAGTTTATCTTACATTTATTCAAATTCTTAATGTTTACATCTTTTTTATGTTAGAAAACAGTGAATGTTGGAAATTCAAAAAAATTAAAATCATTTAAATATTTTTAGTACATAAAATTAGTTTAGACCTGCTGGGTATATAAGGAAGTTTAACAAAAACTTATCAAAACATGTTTTGCATTTAAAACTAACTGATTTATTAAACAAATAAAGCATCTATAGTTGATGAGTTTAACTGATTATTTTGGGTCAGTCTATCCTTCATGATTTTAAAACCTATAGGTCTCATCCTCTCTCACCTGGGTTTTATTAATAGATTCAAAGAGGAAAACAAACTTTCCTATTTTTCAACTACCAATTAGCTTCTTAGCTTTGAAATAATTAGTCATTAAACTACCTTATTAAATTAACTTATTGAATAAACTGTAATAAAGAAAATATTCTCTCTGTACCAGCAGTAGTGGCTATGGCTATCAAAAGGTGTTTTAATACTTCAAGAAATTTTGGTTCAAGGTGCTTAGAGAGTTACATTAGTTCAGAGATTGTGAATTTCTTGGTAACAAACATACTACTTAATATGTATTGTATTTAGTATAAATAATTTTAATAGGTCATAATACGTTTAGGCCTTAATATAGATTGTCTATTCCAAATTTAATTTGATATAGATGTATTTTTAAAGTAAAACTATTTTTTTTAAAAAGGAAATGTTAAGACAAAATGACTACAGTGAGGTTTGAAGTGCAGATAAGGCTTACAAACAACCTCAAGAGTTTAAGAGAGGAAGGGAAATTAATGAAAACTATTTTTAAAGCTGCAGATAATCACAACACAGCCACAAATATTAAAATCCTTACAACATAATAGTGTGATTATTGCATGATTTTGTGTAAATCACAGGTAAGGTTGTTTATTTGTATACCTTAAAGTGTTTGTATTTCTTTTAAGTATAGCTTAAAGCCAGTTTTCTGAATATGTAATGCTTTTGGGGATAATACCTGTAGTGCTTTTACTCTTAAATTACTGATAAGTACACTCAGTTTTTAATGCCATCTTAATGTAGTCATTTATTAGAATAGTAGAATATACTTGGTATGAAGAGGTCAATGTTCTTGATTTGGTTTTGTTTTTTTAATACCTGCAATTATATGTCCCAGTAGTGATGGTAATTTCTGAAACAGTTTATTAAACCTTTTTTCTGATATGCCTGACAGCCATACTGAAATACAGATGTTTAATCAGAATTATTTTTAGGCTCTACTAAATGAGTCAAAAAGTAGGGGAGGTGGGTTTTTTGTTTGTTTTTAACTAGTCTGATAATACTCTTAGTACTTAATAATCTTCGGAATTGAGATCCTTATGTTAGTGCAGCGGTTCTCAACCTCTGTGTTGGGCACAAAAGTGTGTCGCGAAGAGCTGGGAGATTTGTCATGGAAAATTGGCAGCTTAGCTTGGGGCTCCTGCCACCCGTTGCTCTCTGCTGCCCTCAACAGGCTGCTCCTGCTGCACAACACAGGCAGCAGCCAGGGCTAGATGAGTAAAGGATTTAGGGACTGCAATCCAGAGATCCTGGGCTGAGGGGCAGAGGGGCACTGCCTGCCCCACAAAAATAAACCTGGCCCCATTGAGGCAGGGCACCAGCCTGCACTGGCTTGACTCAGCCACCACCCAGGTCCTGGAGTGCTGCATCCTCCAGAGGGCCACAGCCTCCCAAGTGCTCCCAGCCCATGCACCACTGCCATTGGCAGATTGTAGTGTGTCACATAAGTGAACGTTACCTATCAGGTGTGTTGCATTGGAAAAAAGGTTGAGAACCACTGTGTTAGTGATAGAAAATTAGGAATTACTTTATAACTTTTTATTTATTGTTTTGCATTTGCAACTTAGATTCATATTTTTTCTACTTCCTACTAGTCTTCAGAATAGAGCCCTGCAGATCCACAGGTATCCGCTTCAGATCTACGGGTATCTGCATCCATGGGTGCAGATTGGAGCTCAGATGTGTATTCTATTTTTATCTGCCCAAGGTGTGATTGCTGCAGCTGCTGCTATGATCCATGTCAGCAGCACACAGGGAAACAAAGGAAGCACTCCAGCCAATCCTAGTTCAGCTTTGATTGTGGTCTGCCAGCCAATCAGCGTCTCAGTCTCAGCAGGCTGGGGCTTAGAGAGCCACCGCTCACTCAGTCAGTCAGTCAGTCAGTATGCTGGCCTTTTCATTGGCTCGTTCCCCACATGGGCTCCATCCACTTTCCCTTTTCTTGTTTTCCATTTGTGTACCATGTTGTCAATGAGATTTCCAAGGAAATCCAAGGACTGAGTGAGCCCAACCTGGATGCGGATACACATAAAACCTAGCGTACCATGTTGTCAATGAGATTTCCAAGGAAATCCAAGGACTGAGTGAGCCCAACCTGGATGCGGATACACATAAAACCTGGCATACGTGTCACAGATCGGATGGATACTAGTGCTGAGCGGATGCACATCGGATCCGGATTCACATTTGTGCATCCACGCAAGTCTCTACTTCAGAATTAGTGATTGGGGTGGGGGCAGTAGTCAAGAATTTTACACAGGTTTTGTGTATATAATAGTAGTAGCTTTCTGTACCTTGTAAAGCATGTATCTGGCTACATAATCTAGAGTCTACTTTTAACTTATTTAGACGTTTTGGGCTTGTGAAACTGGCACAGGATTCCAAAAATGCACTATGGGAACTGTCATCTTGGGAGAAATCCAAGTAAATAATCTCTCTGAAAGCCTGTATGGAGCCAATATTATACATCTGCTACACTACCTAATCTTGCCATTTGTTTTGCAATAAACATTAGGAGTCTCAGTGTAAATTGACATTGCTCCATTGACTTGAATGGATGCTATAGTGACTGATGCCAGCTGAGGATGAGGCCCTAAGTTTATTCTCCAACAAACTACATAATCATCACACACTCTTAATTAGAATCCTTGATTTTCTGTAAAACCATGCAAATGTTTCTGTCTATTATCTAGTTAAGTTGCAGAGACATATGGAGATTCATCGGTATGAAATCTGGGCTCTACTGAAGTGAATGGCAGTTTTGTCATCGACTCAGTGAGGCTGGGATTTCACCATTTATATGTCATCAAGTGTCCTGAGGTTGGAACAGCAGCATTCCATAAATGCTTGCCATATTCCAGATGTTTTTTGCTGATCTATCCCTGTCCTAGAAATTTACAGCATAGCTTATGTCAGCAAAAGTTGTATGTAAAGCTAAACTCCTATTTATAGAGACTACATGCTAAAAGGTGTAATCAAACATGATGATAATGTAACCCATGTGATTTTAGGGTTCCATGGTTTGAGGAAAAGCAACAAAACACTAGAAATGTATCTTATTTAAATCAAATCTTAATCAATTACCTTATTTAACAAGGTAGTTGTTAAAAATAGTTTTTTTAATGAAAAATCATTAGCAAAATCTCAAGACTTACGTTGTGAAGAAATAGAAGATGTAATATAGATTAGACTAAAACAAAATGTAACTTTTCTTCAAGTAGGAGTAATAAGTAGGCCACTAAACTAAACTCAAGGCCTACTATAAACACGCCTCTGCTAGAGAGGGCAGGGAGAGAAACAAGCTGCCAGAAGGCTTAGGATAGTAGGAAGAGAGACCCTCCACCCCAATGTAGGAGTTAATTCTTCTCCCCTGAAAGGAAGCCACAAAAGGGGGAAAAAAAACAGGCAACAGCTTGGGGGAAGGACTGAAGCTGCTCTGACCCCCCCCCCCCAAGGTGAAACTAACATGTCCCCACTGAAGGAGCCAGCTAAAGGTGCTTTTCCCAGTGTCTGGGCATTGTAGACAGACCAACTCACCCCCACCCTGTGGACAGAGGGGCTTTCTGTAGGTGCAAATCAAGGCCCAACCTGAACACTCTAAGATAGAGGAACTGAGGGGAAAAGCAAAGGACTCTTCCAGGGTGGTGCAGATTTACCCCAAGCCCATTCCACCAAAGGACACTGCTGTTACGCAGCAAAATTGAGCGGGTACTTTGCCAAAATATATAATATAACTTTGAACAACTAAGAAAATATTTATAGTATGCTTTTGTGGTGGAAACTATTAATGATGAATTTACTCTTTTTTTTTTTTTTCCCCCCCCTTCCAGTGGAGGGGGTGAAAGAACAACTCAAACTCTCCTTAGAACACAAGAGTGGCATGGTGCAAACAGGTGAACTGACAGTTGTTCTTGATGGTTTGGTTGTTGAACAAGAATCTCTTACAAACTGCAGCTCTCCAGCAGCCAGTAAGTTAAATTAGTAAATAAAAACTACATGTTTTTATTAACATTTTAAAAGAAGAAAAAAATCTATTTATTGTATTTCTTATTGTTCAGTAGAAGTTCAGCAAAACGGTGATGCAATACATGAAAACAGAGAAACTTTGACACGAACTACATCCAGGTTGGAATTATGTTTATTTTTTGCAGTATTTGAAGTATAATGGCCATTGTTTCATTTAAAATGAGATGATTGTATTGCGTGGGAGGCCAGCCTTAACTGAGGCTACAATCCTATAGACTCTCTGGTGTGTTGCTTGCGTAAGGAGTGCAGCACAAAGAGCCAGTGCTGTAAATACTTACATGAGTAACTTTATTTAGTTTGTTTGAATTACTTGGGTGATTGTCGGTGTTTAGCTTACATCTCTGTTTTGCCGCTGCTGGCAGAGTAGCTTGTGCCTTGTTCTCCAGGTAACTGACCAAACAGTGAGTCCACATGGCATTGAAATCTCTGAAGAGATGCACTGGAGTTCAGTGGACGAGAAACAGTGAATCTGATACTGAGTGCTGAGTTCCTTGTTATCTCTTGCTACTGTCTAAGAGCCAAACACAATGGCTCTCCACTACTGTACTCCTTTGAAATGCTATTGCAAGGGAGGAGGGAAGAAGAGGCTATGTGTTCCCCATCCTGTCTCCCCACATCGACTCCCACCAAAAAACCATCTTTCAGGGCCTGATCCAGTGTGCTTTGAAATCAATGGAAGGATTTCCATTGACTTCAGTGGTCACTGAATTAAACCCTTGAAGTGTAGAACTTGCCAACCCAATCCTGAAATGGGGAAGAGAGCCTTGAGGTTAATGTTGAGCAGTGGTTTTCAATGTGCAGCCCACAGACTGCTGGCAGCCCAATCAGCACACATCTGTGGCCCATATGATATCCTCAGGGTCATATAAGTAGTACATATTTTGTGTGGATGTGGCCCACATTACACAGAGAACTGCATATGCAATTCACAATGGTAAATAGGTTGAGAACCACTGATGTAGAGAGACCCACAAGCTCTCTCTCTCTCCGTTTATTATGTATTGTGTAGGAAACCCAAAGGGCTATCAGAAGAGGAATAGAAACAGGCCATACCTAATCTTCAAACAGCAGTAGAAGGGGAGCAAGGAGTTCATTACTAAAGCTAGCTTACTTGTTGTTGGACCATCTAGCAACCTTGCAGTACTTTCCTTATACTGCTGCTTTCCTTGCATGAGCGTGGTTTTGCTCTCTCTCAGCTACTCCAGATCTGGGGGATTGGGTAAAAGTTGTTCTTCCCTGGCCACTCACCACTCTGCTCTTCATATGTGGAGGTTTGCCTCTGGACCCCTTTGGCCACTAAACATTATTGGGTGAGGGTTCAAAAGTGTTCCTCCCCAGGTTTCTTTAACATCTTGGGGACTACAGTTTTCTTCCCCCTCCTTCCTTTCCACAACATATTGCCCCTCATTCTTGAAGATGGATCAAATATACCTTTGCAGTTCTCCACCCTGGTCTTTTTGGACATTTGCTCTTTGAAGCAGCAGTATTCCTTTTGTTCAGATAGTTTGTGCTGATTTTGTACCTGGCCCTCCCCAATTGATGTGTGAACTTACTTTATATGAAAACTGAAAATTATTAACACAAATAGGACACCTACAAATCTGAGTTTTTTTCCCTAAGAAAATTTAAAAAATAACGTTCTGATTACAAAACTCTTCCTGAAAAATAAATACAGCTTAGCTTCACCCTTTTGAAAACAAATCTATTATTTTGATCCCTGGTTTATCTGTATTCTGTAGATACCAGCAAAATCAAATCAGATGTCTAGCTTAGAACAACAACAACAACAAAAAAAGAAAACAAAAGTTGAGTCTGTTGTTTGGTTTATCAGTAATTGAAGTGAATTGATGTTGCTATTTTATAATAAAGAATTGTTTAAACAATTCTTTGCTGATACTACCTTTCTGGGAATTGGTCTGTGACAAGACAGGTACACTGGGTCTGTCTTCCTCACTCTAATAGGCAAGATGACCAATCCCCACCTCCCAATATCTAGCATTTTTTCTGTTCTCTGTGGTTCCCTCATCTGCTTGATTTCTGCTTCAGTGCAGTGTGGATGAACGTGACTGTTACGATTGCCATTACGATTGCCATTTGATTGCCCTGACAAGAAAAGGCTAAAACAGTATTTAGGGGTGGGGAAGATTGGGAACAGCATCTCAACATGTGATGTTTTCCTGTAGGTGACTTTAAGTATTTATTTCTCTCTCAATAACAGAGACCTTTGCTACCTCATTTGTTATATGGTATCTATTCTGATGTAATTTCTAGAGATGTGAACGACAGAACCAACTGCTCAGCATGCCTAAAGGGGGAAAGAAGCTTGCCTGATGGGATGGGGTTCTCTCCAGAGAATCAGCTGAGGCCATTTGGGGGAACTACAGTAGCCAAACTAGCCTGCTCAGATCAGTTGTAGTGCCATATGGCTGGTGGGGAGGGAGGGAGGAGAGGAAGAAACAAATGCAAATGAAACTTCAAAATCCAGTTGATATGTATCTAAGTTAAAATTATGAAAATAAGCCCTCCACCCCTATAATTGGTTTAGTTTCACCTATATGAACTGTTATCTACACTCAACAACAGAATACAGTCAGAACCTTCTGAAGTTACTTGTGTATATCTGTATCAGATCTTTCAGGGTGCAGGTTTTTATTTTCTGTAGCTGTTTACCATACTGTTTTATTAATCAAAATCCTCTTTATTTTGGCAAGATCTACCTGTGACCTTTCTAATGGAATAGACAATCAAGCTCCTTCAAACTCTGTAATACAGAACCCATTCTGTATACATGCTGTTAATGGAGAGAGCACTTCATCTCCTTCTCATGTTGCAGCGAGACCCAAAAATACACCAGTACCTAAACCACTTACAACTCAGCCTGCCAACAACACTGGTAAGAATGAGCATGTTATGAAACACAGTTAAAATCACATAAACAATCAAAAGTTGGACTACTCTCTGCCTTTTTCTACATACATATGAGATTAAAGATACAATTCTATTTTCACTTAGCCTTTAGACATATAAATCTTAGAATTTCTCCTCTTCTTTGAGTCATTCTGGATCACAGCAGTTTGCAGCACAGTATTTCATCTGTTTTGTTTTTCTTAAGAAATCTTGTCATCAAGTAAAGCCTCTATGTATGAACCAGACCATTGAATCATAGCATTGATTATCCAGAAGAAAGTCTGACTTTCTTTACTGGTTCATTTCACAAAGGCTTTTTTGGTGGAGGTGAAAGGCAATATAAATGGATTTCCTAACTGCAAAGAAATGGAAGTACTTTTTCTTACAAGAAGTACTTTCCAACATAATTCTGGAAAGACAAAGACAGAAAAATCCTAATAAATTTACAAGGACATTAAATTTTTATTGTAGCAGGATCCACTTGTTTCACTGTAGTTAAGCATTTGTGTTGCCATTATATAAAAATGTTTTCCAGGTAACATGTTCTCTGGAATGAAATATATTGTAGAATTCTCAGCCCAGGATGGTTTAAAAGTATTAACTATTTCTAAAAGAAACACTTAGATTTTTAAATCTGATTTCTGTCTGGAAATTTTGTACTTATCTTGTAAATAATCTCTAAAATTAATAGAGTGGAAAGACATTAGGAATTTTTTTTCATTTTGTCTAATTTTTTACATTTAACTCGATTTTTCATGTAAACAATGTTGCCATTTTGTCAGGTCCTGTGAAAGAGGGTCTATAGGTAACAGGAACAAGTGAAGGTGTATAGACAGAAAGTGGTGCTATTCTCAGGCTTTTTCAAAAGATCCTTCTAAACATGAACAGGAGAACAGAAAAGCCCTCAGTTTTTAAAATTAATTAAAAAAAGAAAATACCTTCAAGGCATACTATTTAAGGGGGTACACTACTTAAATAGTGCTCTATCAGAAAACATTAAAAAAAAATAAAGAAAATTCAAATTGATTCTGCACCTTTAAGTTGAGGTACTATTGCTAAACAGATGAAGATCCTCCAAAGAATGCTTAACTGATGCAGGAGGAGCAATTGGAAATCTCTCTCAACTCTGTACTGACCCAGTATTTTAGAACAGAGGTAGAAGATGCAGTTTTGCTGGAGGCAACTTTTCCTGACTGAGAGAGACAACTGAGGCCCCTATCACTTGTGGTATAAAATTAATTACAATGATTATAATTTAAAAGGGAACATTGTGTCTCTTTTAAACAGTATTAGATGATAATCCATAGAAATGCTGACAAAATTGTCATTTTTAAAATTATTGAAGCAGATTTTCAGCTGATGTAAACTTTCATAGTTCCACTGTAGCTATGACTGACACCAGCTGAACATCTGCCCCAATTATTTTACCTCTTTTAACTCCCATTTCCATTCAACTATTTTGTGGGGGCTAAAATGCCACTTTAGTTAGTTTAGTTGGATTACTTTTAACAAGAAGGTAATATTTTTTAGAAAAAAAATTGGAAAGTATAAAGGAAATTGGTGAAATTTTCTGTATAGTTGTGAAAGGTAACAAATCTTTTATGAAATCTGCAGATACAATTCTTTTGTGCAGGACACACCTGAGCAGGTTTGAGCTCATTGCATTAGGATATCTGTGTTTATTGCAGCTATACTCATGTGTTGTTGCGGATCTGAATGTTTGATATTGTGGTATACAAATAATTGTATCGCATCTGATATCAGTTCCTTTCCTGATTCCTGCTGGCTTAATTGTGGCATTGTTACAAGTTCTGTGTTAGAGGCAGTTCGTTGTACTGCCTTTGGGGCATCGTACAAAGGAGATTAACTTCCCTGATCACAGTCCCCTTCTCAGTTCTCCTATTGTGCTGAGGAGGAGGTATGCTGTGCCTCATCTGTATTTTGGCACCATAAAAGCTCCAATATTGCAGGGTATCTATGTTTCCAGATGCATTGAGGGAATTGAAGCCCCCCTTCTCACTCTTGCCCAAGGAGAGTATAAGTTACTCTGGAGAACCTGTGACTCCCCTATATGTTATAAATGGTGGCAACAAAAGGATGTTCCAAAAAACCCTTCTGCCCTTCATTACTCTACTCAGACTTTACATATGAGCCATTAATGACTCCAACTATAGATTAATCTCTGCATTCCCTCGTGCAAATGCACTGCTGATAAATTCTTGGTTACATAATGCAGTCCCTTCCTACTTTCCTGCCCTGTGTTTTTAGCCTTTTGGGGATGGTGGACTGATAAGGTAGATATCGGAAGTAGAGGGTAGATTCTAACTGGTATTTTAGGAACAAATGGATGTATAGAATTAAAATGAACGTTGGTTTCTTAACGAGGGGCTGTCATCTCATTTTAGATCCCAGTTTAGGTCCCAATCCTGCAAGTAGGCATGTGAGGTAAGGTTATGGGCATAAGCATTTGTAGTAACTGGACCTCAAATTTCCTGTGAATAAACTTACATAAAATTTAACGTAAGTAAAAATATGTTAATGTAATTAAAAAGACCCAAACAATAGATTTGAATTTAAAAGTATTCCCATGTGGTGTTTGTGATCCAGACATTGCAGAATTATGGTACAGAACCATGAAGTAAAAATGACTAGAATGTGACTATGAACAAAAGTAAAATGGTCTGGTCTGTTTTTATTGTTTGAGCCAAAGTATAATGCAGAAAATTTAATAAATAGCTCACATGGTGAAAAGTAAAATAAATTCTTTCAATACTCTCTGGTGTTAGTAGTACAAATGAAGGAATATTTTTAAAATGTATATGATTTTTAAACCAGTACTGTCATTAAACTGAGAATTTTCTGAATTGCCTTCATAAACTAGCTTATTGTACTTATTGTCCAGAAATGACTCAATAGTATTGATATTGCATTTTCTTATGTACATGATGCATAATTGCTCAATCACTGGATTACTCTTGTGAATAGTAACTTTCAGCCTCTGTTGCAAAGCTACTAAAATGAATAAAGAATGTGCTGAAGAAAAAGTCTGCATTGATTATGAAGTCAATACCCACAATTTCTGTTAAGATCCTTTTGGCTCAGTTGAACTAGAGTTGTCTTGTACATAAGCTTTATAATTTTTTAAAAAATTTTTTGCTTAAAAATGACTTACTGAAATATGACAACTGTAGCAGAGTAAAATAAATTTAAGTGTAACTGAACAAAACCAAACCAAAATATATTGCGTTGTCACAAGGATACACAAACACACTTTTTTTTATTTTATAGTGCCAACTAAACTATGTAAATGTTAAGGTGATAGCAGTTAGAATTCATTATGATTTTTGATGGAAGTAGGAAACATTAATTGTATGTAAGATGGGTGTAAGTGCAGATCTTTATATTTTATTTCAAAAGCTCCATAAGAAATTAGCAATTATTTTTGTATTCTCGTCCTCAGCCAAATATTTAATATACTTACTTGAACTGGAAGAATTCACTGGTGATTTTTAGCCCTGCCACAATTAGTTATTCTATAAGCAGAACTGTCTCCAAGCAATGCTTATTAGAGTACACGTGCACTGCCTTCTCCTCCTCTTAACATCTTCAAACATTCTGAGGGAAGAGCCTATATAGGAGCGCTGTATTCCCTACTTCCTCAGTTCTTCCCATACCAGTGTCAGATGGAAATGAACAGCTGTGGACTAGGACTCCTGTACTAGTGTCTTAAATAATTGTTGTTAGCTTGTTAGTTTATTTGGAGAGTTTTTGTAGTTGATTTCATTTTAAGTTTGGTTCTGAGTGATGGTGGAGCTGACGAAGGAAAAAGTCAGGGTTTAAGAGATGTGCTTCTTCCCAGCCATCTTCCTGGTGTCAGATGACCACATTAGGTGGTTGAAGCGCCTGGGTGAAGGTTACTCTCCTTCTAGGGGTTCTGTTTTTGTTTTCATTTTTTTGAGTTTTACACACAGTGCGTAAAGAGAGGCAGAATAAACTGCAGATGCTCCTGCTTAAGAAAGTTCTTGCTGCTAAGCTGTTGGGCTTTAGGAGATCATCAATTCAAAGACTAAGGGACATGTTCAATTCTAAAGCCAGGTCTACACTGACAGCGG
Organism: Pelusios castaneus; assembly: GCA_007922175.1. Taxonomy (NCBI): domain Eukaryota; kingdom Metazoa; phylum Chordata; order Testudines; family Pelomedusidae; genus Pelusios; species Pelusios castaneus. The sequence continues at coordinate 2,226,931 of ML685849.1, read as the reverse complement.
CACCGAATAGAATGGAAGAATTACTATTTGTCTTGCTTACATTACTACTGTTTATATCTCAGAATACTGTTTTGGTTTTTCTGCAGCAGCATTATCTTATTGATTGATGTTTAACTTCTGATCCACTAAAATCCCCAGGCACTTTTCCATAGTACTCCTTCCTAGGTAGTCATTTCCAATTTTGCATGTGTGCAATTGATTGTTCCTTCCCAAGAGGAGGACATTGCATTTGTCCTTATTTCTCAGTCCTGTTTCTCTAGTTAGTCCAGAATTTTAATGCTATCTTCCAAAGCACTTGGAATCCTTCCCATCTTAATATGATACACAAACTTTATATGTATACTCTATATGCCATTATCTACATCATTGATGAAAATATTAAACGGAACTGATCCCTGTGGGACCCCACTCTGCCCTTTCAGCTTGACTCAAAACCATTTGTAACTACTCTCTGGGAATGGCTTTCCAAACTGTTACGCACCCATCATGTAGTATGTCCATCTAGATTGTATTTCTTTAGTTTGTTTATGAGAAGGTCATGTGAGAGAATATCAAAAGCCCTACTAAAGCCAAGATATACCACATCTACTGCTTCCATCCATTCACAAGACTTCAGCGGTCAGTTTGTCTAAATAGGGATAAGCAAATTACTTTGTCTTCTGAGTTGTCCCAGTACTACGAGTGCTCTTTGTGAAGATTCTTGACTCTGTAGAAAGGCCAAATGGCAAGGCCTTGTACTGAAAATATCTTTGTGCCACCATTGTACGAAGGTACCTCTGATTATTTGGCCAGATAAAAATATGGACATACACATCTTTTAAACTGAGTGTTGTGACCCAGTCTATAATTGAAAGTGAGGGTATTATGGAGGCTTCCAGTGCTGCCATTTGATCTCTTGGTGAATGTTCTTTATTTATCTTTTAATTATTGTTACGTTAGGCAGAAGGATAACCAGACTACATACCTTGATGGCAAATGCTTCATTTACTATTTTTCAAAAGGATAAGGTGGTATTAAATCTAATCCCAGTTTTTTTTATCAAAAGTGTTATGAGAATTTCACAACAGACAGTTAGTTTTCCACTGTTCTTTTCCAAAGCCATGTTTTAATAAAAGAGAATCTTATTTATGTACTTTAGATGCTAGAAGGGTATTGGTATGTTGTGTAAATAGAACTAAAGATTTTAGGAGGTCTTCTGGGTTATTTATTTTTTCTGCTAAGAATCCTATGGATTATAATGCATCTGCTATGATACACTATTTTATCGAACTGGACGTCTGTATCCTTGAACACCACAAGTTAGCATATTCCCTGTGTCTTACATTGTGACATCTCCTTCAAGAAATGCAGTGGCAGGATCGTTTGCTTGTCTTAAACATGTTTCTATTGGGGAAATTTGTAAGGATGTTACTTGGAAGTCTTGATACCCGGAAGTCACTTTGTGTACTAAACATTATGCTTAGGATTTGGCTTCAAGAGTGGGTGCTAGATTTGGTGGAGTGGTGTGTCAGTTATGGGGGTTTTGTTTTTTGTGTTTTTAGGGAATCTATTCCCTCCTTCTGAGTTTTTAGGCACTGTTTCCCAAACTATCCCAAAGTGAGAATATGCAGAACCACTTGAAAAAGAAATAAAGGTACTTGTAACCAGAGCTGTTTTAGATGATTTGGCATGTTCATACTTCCTGTCTACCTTCCTCTCTTTCTCAGTCCTATTTTGGCTTCTTTGAGTCAGCAGTTGGAAGGAACTGAGGCAGTAGAGGGCACAATGCTTTCTTATATAGCCTTGGCATCAGAACATACTAAGACACTGAGGTAAGGAGGAAAGGGTACATGTTTACTCCAACAGGCATTGCTTGGAGAAGTTTCTGCTGTTTACTGGTATGTGCATTACCCAGAAGGGTGAATACCTTGAGGAACTCTGGTTGCAAATAAGTAACCTTCATTTATTAGGACCATACTAGAGTTCAAGTAAATTATCTTATGTTCACAGTAGATTGGGTATTGGCTAAAAATCTGTAATAGAGGTAGGGGAAACACGACTTTAATTGGTGAACCTACCGGTACCTCTTGTGCCATATTAGTTTTATGTAAGTCTTCTCCAATATGGAATGTACCTCATTAGAACCTAGGGGTGTAGCCCTAAGATTCATTTTCTCTTTCATTTGGATGAAATTTATATCATGTTTGTAATTTAAAAAATAAACTGTACCAAACCGTTATCTGTTGTATAAAATGTTCTTACCTTTTACTTCCCAGTTAATGGTGAGTCATCTTCATCTGTACCGGAAGCTGATAATTCTGCCTCTGAGGCTTTTATGGATTCTGTAGAAATCCCCATGTCTACAGATTGCACTAACATAAATACAGAACCTCCATCAACAACAGAAGCAATTAGTTACTCTGAAAACAGCACATCTTCTGCAGTCCCTGTTGTATCTGCTGGACTTGAAGTTGTAACTACCACAGACTGTGCAGCCTCTAATACCAGAAGCAGCCCCACTGCAGAAGCAGCAAAACCAAGGGAGTCTTCAAATGCATCTGGGGAACCAGTAAGACAGCAGCCTGGTAGTGCCAGTACAGAACCTTTGCCACCAGGGTATGTGAACTTGGTTTGAATTAAAAATGGTCTAATATTATCTGGCCTGAACACATGTATATATAGACATAGTGATTTTATTATAGTTACAGATTGCCAAATACAATTCAGTTGACTTGAGACATAGTTATTTGATCTAAAATAGTTCTGCAGTACTGCATTCTTAACTGACTGGGCATTTTTGGTGCCAGAAATTAACAGGTTACTTGTTTGCTAAGATGTGGTATGACCTATATAGAAGAACCTCAGACCATTCTGGGCAAAAAGAATCTTCATTTGACCTATTTAAACTTATTCCATACTTGGGGCATAGTTCTTGGTCATCTACTTTTTAAACTTATTACACACCTCAGGATCAAAAATAGTGTGTGTATGGGGAGGCAGAATGCAGTAAAAATACCATGAAAATACTTCAATATGCTAATAGGGGTATCTGGAGTTCTTAAAAAATGTTTGGAATACAAATAAAATTGTAAAACTATATAAAAAGGGGTAGAAATTATGAGCATTCCAAGCCATGGTGCTTGCAACTACTCTATTAACATTGAAGCTGTGCTATTAATTGTCACATGATTTACCAAACTAGAATTGAGGGGACCTTACAAGAGTTAACTAAAAGTGCAGCACATTCTAAGGGTATACTAACACATAGGTTGACTGGAATTTTTAACTTGTGGAAATATGCAGCCTCCTTGAGTGGAAAAAAATGACTTCATTAGCAGTGTTTGTTTACTGTTGTTTTGTGCTCTTTTCCTTAGTGGAACTTAGACTAGTACTTTAAAAGTGAGGTCTGGCACTTGCACTTGGCCACATTTATTGGGTCCTTATGCCCTGGCAAATATTGGCTTGGAATGGAGCTTCCTTTGTTCAGTGCTTTAATAAGCTACAGATGGACTACTTGCCATTCTCTGCATAATTCTTACATTGAGCCTAGGGTGCCTCCACTGGAAATCCCATCTACAGCTTACGCTTTTTCACTTTTACATGAAACGTGTGGCACATCAAATCCCATGCGTTGGGGTGCTCAAAGAATCCTGCCTATGCTCTTGAATGAAACCTCCTCCATGCAAAACTTAACACAAAACTTCTAATGCCATGGCTGAATTTGTAATGCCTAATCCTCTGGACTCTTAGATTAATTCATTTCTCCGTGTTGAACAAATTTTGACAGAAACATTTGGTTTCAATTTCAGGTATTTTAAGAAAAGTAAAGTGCTAGATTCACAAAATGCCAGATGGGGTGAGGACACTCTCCCTTTTATAATCTTTAGCACAGTGGTTTGGGTTCTTTCCTGGGATGCTGGAGATGGGGAGGGAGAGGATTTGAACTTGTATCTCTCACATTGTAGAAGAGTGCCCTAGTTATTGGGCTGAGGGATGGGATGCTTTGGTGTCTCTTTCAGTCTGTTTTGTTGGAGCTGTTCTACTTTTTATAAATGAATAGTCATTGAAGGAGTCATTGAACTTAGATTTCCCACATCCTAGGTGAGAACCCTAACCATGAGGTTTTATAGATTTATTTTCTTACTCTCTCCAGCCTTATGACTTTTACCACAATTTTGGTGGTGGTCCTGTGTAGGAGCTGAACTCCACTAAAGCTTTCCACATTAGCAGTAGGAAGAAGAAGGGTTATGTGAGCTAGTAAAACAGTAGGGGTTTGTCCAGTGGATCAGTGCACTGGTCTTATCAACTGTCCCAAAAACACACTATGTGTGGGATAGGAAGAGAGAGACAGGGTAACCACAGCCATTACCCTACAAAGGCCATTAGTATTGGTTCTGAAGTGTCCTATATTCTAGCTGCTGCTGGTTGGAGCTGAGAATTCCATTAACAGATTTTAAGGCAAGAGACCTTGAGATTATCTAATCTGATCCCTTTACACCACAGGCCCTTACATTTCACCAAGTTACCCCATATTGATCTTAATAATTTGTTTGTTTTCTAAAACATATCTTCCAGTAAATAATCTAGTCTGGAGCTGAAGAATCGAGATGAATATAACACTTGCATTGGCAGTTAGTTGCAGTGGTTAATCACCTTCACTGTTAAAAAGTATTTCCTATTCATCTGACTTCAGCTTCCAGCCATTGGTTCTTGTTATTCTTTTCTTAGCCAAAGAGCTCCTTGGTACCTAGTATTTTCTCCCTGCGAAGGTGTTTATATACTGTAATCAAGTCACCTCTGTCTCGGTTTTGATAATCTAAATATATTTTATTCTTTTTAGATCTGTCACTATGAGGCATTTTAGCCAGCTCTCATAACACTTTTATGGCTTTTTACAGCACTCTTTCTACTTTTTCCATATAATTTTAAAAATATACTCACCAGAACTGGATGAAGTGTTCTAGTATCAGTCCCACCAATGACATCTACAGAAGTAAAATCATCTCTTTAATCCTACTCATGCCAAGTCCCTATTTATACATCCAAGGATCACATTAACCTTTTTTGACACAGCGTCACAATGCTTGTCCTTGATGACCCCTATATCCTTTTCAGATCACTCCTGTAATAAACCTCCAGTAATAAAAAGGTTAGATAAGATTGGTCCCAAGACTGATCCCTGAGGAACTCCACTAGTAACCTCCCTCCAGCTTGACAGTTCACCTTTCAATATTATCCGCTGTAGTCTCCCCTTAACCAGTTCCTTATCCACCTTTGTATTTTCATATTAATCCCCATCTTTTCTAATTTAACTAATAATTCCCTATGTGGACTGTATCAAATGCCTTGCTGAAATCTACGCAAAGTAGGTTCGCTGCATTCCCTTTGTTCAAAAAATATGTTATCTTCTCAGAAAAGGAGATCAGGTTGGTTTGGCATGATCTACGTTTTGTAAAGCCATGTTGTATTTTATCCCGGTTATCATTAACCTTCATATCCTTAAGTACTTTCTCTTTCAAACTTTTTACCAAGACCTTGCATGATACCATGGTCAAACTAACAGGCCAGTAGTTACCCGAATCACTTTTATTCCCTTTCTTGAAAACAGGAACTATATTATTAATTCTCCAGTCATATGGTACAAACCCTGAGTTTACAGATTCATTAAAAATCCTTGCTAATGGGCTGGAAATTTTATGTGCCAGTTCCTTTAATATTCTTGTATGGAGATTATCCAGCCCCCCGATTTTAGTCTCACTAAATAGTTTGAGTTTGGCTTCTACCTCACATATGGTAATTTCCACTTCCATGTCCTCATTCCCATTAGTTACTCTACCAGTATCCCCAAGCTAATCATTACCCCCTTTAAAAACAGAGGCAAAGTAGTTATTTAGGTTATTTGGATGTGCCTAGATTATCCTTGACCTCCACCCCATCCTCAGTATTTAGCAGTCTCACTTCTTCCTTCTTTGTTTTCTTCCTATTTATATGGCTAAAGAACCTTTTATTATTGGTTTTAATTCTCTTTGCAAGGTCCAACTCTGCTTGGTTTTTGGCCTTTCTCACTTTACATGTTCTAACCTCCATGAGGTAGCTTTCCTTGACAATCCCTGCCGTCTTTCACTCCTTGTAGGCTTTGTGCATCCTCTTATCACAGGTCCGAGATGATTATTCATCCAGCTTGGTCTATAACTCTTGCCTATGATTTCCCCCCCGCCCCCTTCCTTGGAATGCAGGCTTCAGATAGTTCCTGCAGCTTAGACTTGAAGTGATTCCAGGCCTCCCCCTCTTTTACATCCATGAGTTCTTTAGTCCAGTCCACTTCCTTAACTAATCCCCCCCCCCCCGTGGTTTTTTTTTTAAATTAGCCCTTTTGAAATCAAGGACCCTAGTCATAGATTTATTTTTAACTTTCCATTTAGTTTGAACTGAATTAGCTCGTGGTCACTTGAACCAAGGTTGTCCCCTACAAGCAGTTACTCTATGAGGTCCTCACTACTCACCAATACCAAATCTAAGATGGCATCTCCTTTCATTGGTTCGGTAATAGTTTGGTGATGGAATTCATCAGCTATAACATCCAGGAAAATCTGGGCTTTATTATTACTACTAGCACAAGTCTTCCAGTCTATATCTGGGAAGTTAAAGCCTCCCATAATCACACAGTTCCCAGTAGTATTTACTTCATTAAAGGCCTTAAAGAGGTCCCTATCCATGTCCAAGGTCTATGTGTCTGTAACACATCCCAAGCACTATCCCAGGAGAAACTCTAGTAGTTTTCTTCCCCAATGTGATTTTTACCCAGATAGACTCTGTCTTATTAATTCCATCACTTTGAATTTCTTTACCATCTACCTCATCTTTGATATACAATGCCACTCCCCCACCTTTGCCTTTAGATCTGTCTTTCCTAAAGAGCACATAGTCTTCAATACACGTACACCAGTCGTGACTACTATTCCACCATGTTTCTGTTATCCCTATATTATCAGGTTTCATTTCCTCTACCAGTAGCTCTAGTGTCTCCATTTTGTTACCCAGGCTTCTCACATTAGTATACAAACATTTTAATTTTTGCTGATGGCTTCACTCATATTCTTACTTGATTTGGCACAGTCGTTCTACTGCCAATATTGGCTAATATACTGATATTTCCATGACCCTTCCTTCTAATGGCCATTCTGCTCCCCATCTTTCTGTCCTTTTTTATTTCATTTTCCTTCCCCTCAATGCTAATATCAGGCATGGAATTATCCAGGCATTTCCCCCAACTCCTTAGTTTAAAGTTCTCTTAATCAGTTGTGCTAACCTCCATCCTAGAAATCTGTTTCCCTCCCTTTTCAGGTGAAGTCCATCCCAAGAGAAGAGTCTTCTGTCCATGAATGCCTCCCAGTGACCATACATCCCAAAGCCCTCCTTATAGCATCACTGCCTGAGCCATCTGCTGATCATCAAAATCTTCTCACATCTTTGATGTTGTCCTCTAGGGACAGGCAGAATCCCACTGAAGATCATCTGAGCCTCTATTTCCTTAAGAGTCCTCCCCAGTCTGGCATGGTCTCCTTTGATGTGTTCCAGGGAGAACCTAGCTATATCATTTGTACCCACATGAAGGATAATCAGAGGATTCTTTCCCGCTCCCATTAGGATCCTCTTCAGCTTCAGATCCACATCTTAAATCCTAGCGCCTGGCAGGCAGCGCACTCTTTTGTTCTCTGGATCAGCTCTGGTTCTTCAGTGAGTGGTGTCCCTATAGGGATGCTCCACTGTACGTGTTCATTGCGTCAGCGCGTGGAGTCTGGAGATTTTATATGCAGTCCCCGCTCCGGCCGCGCTTGCACGAGCCATTCAGAACACTGTTGGTGTTCCGAAGCACGCGAGCACAGATAGGGCTCCCTCAGATCCTTCTCAACCGTCAACGGTTGGAGTTGGAGTCCACAACAGCTCTCCTTCTCCCTGTTAAGTTAATTAGATTTGGATTAGGATAGGCTTTTCCCATAATAATTAATTAGTTATCTTAGTTAAGTTGTTTAAATTTTTTTGTAAAAAAAAAAAAAAGAGAGAGAGAGAGGAGACCTCTAGTCTGCGATATGCTGAGCTCGGCAGGGTTTAAATGGTGCTCCCGCTGCCGAGAGGCTATGCCGGCATCAGACACTCACTTGCAGTGTATCCAATGCTTGGGAGAGGAGCACATTTCATCAAAGTGCCCCCACTGTCAGAAGTTAAAATTGAGAGCGAGAAGAGACAGGAAATTACATCTCAAGATGTTTGTTAGAGAAATCGCTGAGACCAGCCTCTGATCCCTGTCTTGGACCCTCCCCGAAGCCGAAGGGGAGAGAGCAAAGGAAGAGATCCTTGACCCTGTCGGGGAATCCCCCGAGGAAATGGTCTTCACCGCCAAAGCCAGTGGCGTTTCAGAAACCTCAAGGCACCGCGGCTACAATGGCACCGACCACAGGAGCAGAGGCAAGTCTTCAAAATCCACAAGCCTCCTCTTTGGTGCCTCTAAAGACGGCACCGACATCAATCACGGAGCCGCATACCAGAACAGCACTGAGAGATAAGCCGGCGCCAGGATAGACGGTGGCCCCGATGACCACAGTGCCGCAGAAACTGGCACTGTCAGTACCACCAGCACCATCGCTTGCTGCACTGCCCCCGACCATGCTGGACACAGAGTCACCCAACCGCACCACCTGCCTCGGCACCGGTGACTGCAGATTCGCAGCCTGCTAGAAACACAGGCAAGCAGAAAAAAAAGACTCACCACGTAGAACCTGAATGTTCACCTTCCTCTCCACCCTATAGGAAGAACACGTCACCACCTCTTTCTCAGCGATGAGGATGGCGTGGACTCTCTGAAAACCTCTTCTTGTACATCAAGATACTCTTCTCCACTGGCTAAGAACAGAAAGAAAAATAAGAAGCACCATGGCAATCCAGGGTTTCCTTCTCCTTGGATGATTCCCCAGGGGCCATTCCCTCCACATTGGGGTAGCTGGGATGCCTGAGCCACCTATATGTGTCCCTATAGCAGACCTTCCACATCATATAAGGACGCACCAGCCTCTTCCCATTCTTCCCACACACAGGACAAGCATCACTCTGTGGACCACAATGATATGGAGGAAGACTCCACACATGATGGGGATATCCAGCACAACACGGTCTCGCTCCTGGACGAAGCAGCCATCTCAGCCCCACACACATCATCAGATGACTTCAAATACTTTCAAGACTTGTTCAAGAGAGTAGCACAAGACCTGGACATTAAGTTAGAGGAGGTGGTTGAGTCCAACCACAAGTTGCTTAAAATTCTGCCCACCTCTCTGTCGTCTAAGATAGCTCTCCCTATGGATGATGTTATAATGGATCCGGCAAATGCCACCTGGCAAACCCCAGCAACAGTTGCACCAACATGCAAGTGGGCAGATAAGAAATATCATGTTCCCCTGAAGAACAAGGAATATCTCTTTACCCACTCTGCACTGAATTCACTGGTGGTGGAAGCTGCACAGCATAGGAACAAGCAGATGTGGCAAAAGCACGCCACAGGTTAAGGAATGGAGGAGGATTGATCTGTTTGGTAGGAAGACTTACTCCTCAGCCATGTTACAACTCAAGATAGCTAATTACACTGCCCTCCTTTCAAACTATGACCACAATACATATTCTAAATTCTCCACCTTCATGGATATGATTCAGGAGGAGAGAAGAGAGGAGTTCTGCTCTCTAATTACTGAAGGCCAGTTAATCTCTTGAATGGCCCTACAGATGGCCCTAGATGCAGCTGACACAGCAGTCAGAACAATAGCGACTGCAATAGTGATGTGTTGCGCATCATGGCTACAATCAGCAGCCCTTCCCAGGGAACTGCAGTCCACAATTGAAGACTTACCTTTTGATAAATCGAGCTGTTTGGAGCAAAACCCAATGAGGTGGTGTATTCGATGAAGGGCTCTCGAGCCACGCTACGCACTCTAGGTATCTACACACCGAATACCCAAAGGAGATAACACAGAAACCAGCCATACTAGAGATGATACCAGTAATATCCTCTTAACAGACAACAGGACAGGAACAGACAGAGATCACAACACCGCTTCAACCCAGTAACAATCAATCTGCGGTGCCACAACCACCTTCTTCTAAGCAACAATTTTGAGGGTTTGGTCGAGGGCATGAACAACCTCCCCAATCCAGCACATCAGGTTACTATGACATCTTTGGACACCGTCTACATCCCTACTTAGATATCTGGGAAAGGATAACATCGGACAAATGGGTCCTCAAAATTATACAACAAGACTACTCCATCTCCATCTCCCCCCCACCCCCACCATCCCTCTTCCCTATCCCTCTTCAGGGACACTTCTCATGCACAACTGCTCCAAAAAGAGATAGAACACTAACTGTCTATTGGAGCAACAGAGCCAGTACTCACACAACACAGGGGCGAAGGGTTTTACTCCCATTACTTTCTCATACAAAAGATGACCCATACTAGATCTCAGGGGGTTAAACAAGTTCGTCATGAAGCACAAGTTCAAGATGATCATGCTAACAGATATTATAACAACGCTGGAGCAAGGAGACTTGTTTTCATCCCTCGACCTCCAAGACACCTACTTTTATGTAACGAACCATCCCCCGCACAGAAAGTTTCTTGGGTTCACGATTGGGCAAAATCATTATCAATACACTGTCCTGCCCTTTGGCCTCTCCACAGCACCGAGGATCTTCTCAAAGGTACTGGCGGTTGTCACCACCTACCTCTGCAAGCAGGGCATCATCATATACCCATATCACGACAACTGCCTAATAAAAGCAAACAGCCAAGCAGAGGCATGCATTCACTTCCTAGCCATGATAGAAAACAAGACCATAAAGATCATGATGAACAATGTAGCATGCATGTGTTATATAAATAAGCAGGGTGGAGCATGCTCTCAACCCCTATACTCGGAGGCCATCCGCTTATGGAATTGGTGTATAAAGCATGGAATAAATATATTGGCTTCATACTTACCTGGTTCTCAAAACAGTATGGCAGACACACTCAGCAGACAAATTCCAAAGGGGTAGCCATGTTAGTCTATTGTAGGAAAAACAACAGAGTCCTGTGGCACTTTTAAAGACTAACAGATTTATTTATCGCATGAGCTTTCGTGGGAGAAAATCCCACTTCATCAGACGCTTTGAAGATGGGAATCTTACAGAATGGGAGGAAATTAAATGCAGGGAAGTGTATGACATAGGATCAGGTCAGGCTGTAACAGCAAATCAAAATAGGTGTTAGGATTCAAACACTCAGCAGACACTTTGTTTAAAAAAAAAAACAAAAAACAAAAAAAACCACGAGTGGGAGTTGAACATCCAAGTCCTCCAAGAAGTATTTCCAACGTGGGGATACCCAGACATAGACCTATTTGCCACCCAAGCGAATCGCAAATGTCAAGTGTTCTGCTCCAGAGCGGGTGTAGGGAAAGATTCACGGGACACTTCCTTAGTGAGTTGGGAAGGGACTCTATCATATGCCTTTCCCCCAACGCCACTGATACACAAAACAATACAGAAAATCAAAATGGACAGAGCCAAGACGATTATGATCACCCCAGCCTGGCCGCGACAAACGTGGTATCCTTACCTTCTACAGTTGTCGGTGGCAAAGCCAATAACACTTCCACTTAGGGTGGACTTGCTCCATCAAGGGGTAGGGGTGCTCCACATCCCTCCCTCCCTCCCCTCAGCTTTGGAGTGCCACATGGGGCTTCCGAGGTTGAGAAGGACCTGAGGGAGCCCTGGTTGTGCTCACATGCTTCAGAACACCAATAGCTCGCGTGAGCACGGCTGGAGTGGAGACTGCAGATAAAATCTCCTGACTCCACGAACATCTAGAGTGGAGCACCCAGAGTGGAGCACCCCTATAGGGACACACATCTCCAAGAACATAGGTTACGGTTCAGGTAAGCAACCTCCATTTACAGGTCTGTCTGTCTTTCTCAGCAGAGAGTCCCCAGTCACATAGACTTGCTTTTTCCTGGAAACGGTGCGATTCTCCAGTCTATCCCCAGTTGTTTCTGGCTGCAAGTCATCACTTCTACAGTTTTTCTTTGCAATCCTCTGCTCCCGCTCCTGTATCCTCCTAGGGCTCTTATTTGGTGTTCTCTCCATTGGCTCATCCCCTCTTTGTATAGGACTAGCTGCTCTTCTCCTCTTCGTCACGCTTCCATCTTCAGTAATCATCTGCTGTGCTCCTTCTTGATTTTTCTAACCTTGCAAACCTGTTTCTGAGCTCTATTTCTCCTTCACTAGTCTGTCTTTTCCTCTGCCTGCTTTTAACAATCACAAGCTTCCACCAGCCATTTTTCCACCCAGCATTACCTCCTCAGAGTTGGTCGGTCCTGCTTCTGTCTGTAGGTCTGGATTTTTTCCTACAGTCTCCTCATTCGTCTGCTCCATCAACTGCTCAACCCCCCTTCTAAACTCAACCAGAGTTTCTAGCTGTATCTCTAACCCTCAGTTTTTCTCTTGCATCAGTTCTGTGAGGTGGCACTTCATACAAAGCTCTTTAGAGGTATTCCCTTCAAGATCATGCACATCATGCAGCTTCCACATCCTGTCATCTTCATTGTCTCTTCCCCTGCCTCAGTGACCACCATGGCTGCCTCTGTATCTGCGATAGCCTTTCCCCTACTTTCAGTCAATGAAACAAAAGAGAGAGGAAAAAAGCAAAAAACCCAAACAAACAAGTCATCAATAAGCACCCCACAATATAGAACATGACACTCCCTACCCCATCACACATTTCCCTCCAAAACTCCCACTCAGACTCCCCTGTTCTCAGTCCTGCTGATTGCCCGGGTACTACTGCAGCTGTGCCTTGAGTGGGTGCCTTTATAGCTCCCTGAGTAGGGACACCCCACCCCTAATTGGGGTCAACTGATCTCAATGCACCACTCAGCCCCTGCAAACTGAAAAGAGAGGGGAAAGAACCCCCCCCCCACACACACACACAAGGAGACACAACTCCACAAACTCACCTCCAGGCCCTAAGGCCCACTGAAACTCCCCTGTTCTTTGCCCTGTTGCCATTAGAGAAAATTAAGGCCAATAGCTCTGTAGAACATAAAAAAGGACCATATACTTACATGGAGAATAAGAACATTCACTTAGATTAGATAGGATAAAGAAAAATAAAAGGGATAAGTCCTTATGCTTCATGTCATATATCAGCCGTTCACCGAAAATGATTTGAAAGAAAGTTTCCTATGGGCATATTATTCCAGTTTGTCTAAGGGTATCGTGTACTTAGTCTTCAGGATCTGATAATGGTTACTACAAGGCTCCATAAAACGCAGGTGACAGATCGCCATGGCAACTAGGGTTTGTAGCCTGGTGCCTACCTCCACTGCATAAATGCTGCAGACAAGCACCCTCTGGTGACCAAAGATAAACTGCTGGTGCCTGTCTGGGAGCCAGTTTTGTCGAGCCATGGGTTGCTATGAGATAGAGGATACTGAACTATCTGGATCACTGATATAAGCTGGTATGGTAATTCCTATATTTCTAACAAAAAGTTTATGGTTTAATGGTATTTTAAAGGTAGTTTATGGTTTAAAAGGTATTGATCCTTGCTTTACATTTCCTCCAGCCAACTGATGTTAAACTGAAATATTTTTAGTCAGTCCATTATATCCACCAGGTTGTAAGAAAAAACAGTTTACAATACGGTATGTACATTCCCTTAGTCCATTCTCAGGAGCATATGGTCACAAACCACCCAAAAAGATGCTGTTTTTAGAGTGTAGACAACAGTCAAAAACTCTTTTAAAATGAGTACAGATGTGAGGTCCCTGAGTGCCCATTCTAGGTTCCTGCCTCATTCATTAGCACATAGGTTCCCAACTTGTGATCCGTGAGGGCACTGCAGGTGGTCCTTGGGGGTGAGGAAGAAGATAATGTAATAATAATATAATCCTGTGTACCTCTGATGGATCATGTTCAATGTTACATTATTATTCACAATGTAATTTGTTTCATAAACATCCTTGTGTAATACAACATTTTCTTGATGTCTGTGAAATAACATTAGCCTTCTCATTCGTTAAGTGTTATCTTTTTCCCTCTGGGAGGCCTAGTCCAGGTAAATGTGCTGTGACGAGTGCAATATGTTTGTGAGTGAGCATAATAGATTATTAGAAATAGCTGCATTTTTAATACTCCTTAATATATGTTCGACTGCCATCAGCCATAGGCTATGTTAAAAATGTTTAAAACCGCTTACTTATGTGGTGGTCCGCAAAAGCTTTTTATGACGATGTAGTGGTCCGCATAAAGAAAAAGGTTGGGATCTGCTGATTTCACACATAACTATTCGGCCTGTATTTTATCAAAAAAAGATAAATATCTAAAATATTATTTGCAAATGCTTGTGAAAAACATTCATCTATGTATGTGAGTACCCATTTAGGGCTCAGGTGTAGTAGGCATTCAAAAACTGAGAGAAATGAATTAATGTAAGATAGGCTGTAAGGAGATACACAAGACTTTTGTGAGTGGACAAATTAGACCTTAGCTTTTAGAATAAGGATTGAGATTCAATAACTCATTTTTTCACTACAAACATTTCTTTTTGCTTGTCTGAAAATGTAATCCAAAAAGCAACATTTTCATGTGGTTTTTTGTTTAAACCCATGTCTTTTGTTTAAGATGGGAACAGAGAAAGGATCCTCATGGTAGAACCTATTATGTGGATCACAACACTCGAACTACAACATGGGAAAGACCACAGCCTTTACCTCCGGGGTAATGAGAATTTATACACTTGAATGTTGTATCCTAAGTTAGTACTAAAAAGTATTTTTATTATATTTTGTGTTACATGAAAATTTAATTATACTAGTAGTATTGTTTTGGAATCAAAAGTTCATAAAAGTAATGCTACACATGTATTGCAACACCTTCCCCCCCACCACCTGCAAAAAAACCTTCAAAATAAAACAATGTAATTCCTTACCAGATAATGATCACTATCATTATAGTTACTTTTACGTGAATGTTCGTGTTGCATCTATTGCCTCTGCTGGTCATTTTCTGCTAATAATGTTAAATCATTTAGCCTTTTATTTAATGTTGAAATTTAAAAGTGTTTATTTTATGAACTTTATGGTCTAACTGGGAGGAAGAACACTTCATAATGTTTTCCTTGGAAGGCTAACAGTTGTTTCTAGAAATTTACATGGAGTCAGAAACAGAACACAATATGCATTGTGTACAGCAGAAATGAAAATCTTTTCCAAGCTCTCATTCCTAGTTGGAACTGACACTTTAGCTAAGAATTTAGTGTACCACAGAAAATTAATTTTGTACTTTTGTATTGAAAAAAAATAACTGTTAACATTAATATTTTATTTGGTAGCTGGGAAAGAAGGGTTGATGATCGTGGAAGAGTTTACTATGTGGACCATAATACAAGAACAACAACATGGCAGCGACCAACAATGGAATCGGTCAGGAACTTCGAGCAGTGGCAGTCTCAACGTAACCAACTACAGGGAGCTATGCAACAATTTAACCAACGATACCTCTATTCGGTAACTTTTAGCAAGTTATGAAATAACTGGATTTTTTTTAGTTATTTTTAATTTTACCTTTCTTCCCCGTGCTTTCAGAATTGCACAGCAGTTGCAGCTACATTATCTCATCCGTGTCCAGAGGCTCAAACAAAGAGAACACTTTTCACACTAGGGAGATCTGAATCTGTTGCTGCACCACAGGACAGTTTTGCTCTCCCATATCCAGCATTTCTCCTCCATTAGGCCCCTATGTCTCCAGAGAGATAACACCACCAAGGGAGACAACATCTGGAAGCAGTTTATCACCCATCCCATCCCATCCCATCCCATCCCATCCCATGTAATACAACTCTGCCTCAGGGGCACCAACAGTTCTACCACTGGAATCAGAATCAGCCTTCTCATCATCAGAAGATTGTGATCCACCTTATGAACCTTTTATCCCCCGTCCTACTTACCCTGCGCCACCCAAAAGAAAGTGCATCAGTTTGGAATGAACCTCTTCCTCACCTAACTCAGAATCATTGGTACCCTATGCCCTGGCAACTTCTACCACCACTTATTGAGCTCTCTTAGTGGCTATATTAGGGTTCTGGGGACCAGTACCTTCCTGCTGAGTTAGTCCAATCTGCTAGGGAGACACCCCTTACCTCTCCTCTAAGGGGGCACTCAGATCTGCTCCTGAATCCT
This sequence comes from Pelusios castaneus, assembly GCA_007922175.1. Taxonomy (NCBI): domain Eukaryota; kingdom Metazoa; phylum Chordata; order Testudines; family Pelomedusidae; genus Pelusios; species Pelusios castaneus. The sequence continues at coordinate 2,210,684 of ML685849.1, read as the reverse complement.
ACAGAGGAGGAGAGGCATAACACACCAGGTCTGCCATAACCAGTAAGACTACCATCTTCATCTACAAACAAAGCAGTGATCCCTACATCTCCTCCTCCCCCTGATAATTTCAAACATTCCAGGACCTTCTTCACAGAGTTGCTGGAGAACGACAGATTCCTCTTGAAGAGATTCAGGACTCCCAGCACAAAATCTTAGACATCTTTCACTCATCTGGATCCAATAGAATAGTTTTTCCTGTTCCTGTTGGAGCCACACAGGAGCCAACTAGCAGGGTTGTGCCAAACTGTCATCCTGCATTCCCACCCACAAGAGGGCAGAAAAGTATGTGTTACCCAAAGGAGGATTTTTGTTTTCTCACTCTGCTCCCAGTTAACTGGTGTCCTAAATTTCCTGTAGTCTATCTTCTAGACTGGATGCTCCCTTTAGAAATGAAGTCTTGTCTTTAGTCTTGAACTCAGCTCTAAAGATCCTCCCTCCAGTTTGGGATGCTGCTCCATAGTCACCTGAAGTGGAGCTTCCATTGGAACACTACTTGAAGGAGAGCTTGTGCGGTAACTGGAGTTCTTTGAGATGTAGGTCCCTATGGTTGCTTTAATACCCACCTTCCCTCCTCCCACCCCATTTCTTTGAAATTTCCTCTGTGGGATTATGCAGTGGAGAAGAATTGAGGGTGGTTCACCTGTATGGTCCTGTTAAGCCTCGTGCGGGCAAAAGGATTTGTAGGGCTCATGCGTGGGCCAAATGGATATTGTTATCTAAAAAGTTCCATTGAAGGCATATGGGGCATGTGCTCGTTTGAAATGGGAATATACATCTAGAAGAATTCTGGTTACTGCACATGATAAAAGTAACTTTTCCTTATTTTGTATACTTTTTATCATAATCTGTTTTTAGTATGTAGTATGGGCCAATGGCCAGAATCAGTTGGATTGTCCCAGGTTTCAGAACAGTAAGGTCCAGTGGCCCGAGTCCAGGCAGCTGCCCTTGAGTTTAAGGTAGTAAGGCCTGTTATTTCAGTCAGTGACCGCACCCAGTGGTAGGTGTGGGGTGGGGTCGATGGACCATTCCAGAGAACATAATGGTTGCTGAAAGACATAAGCCTGAACATAGAATCAATTTCTCACACTCATGCTTTGAGACACTTTGAAAGACATTCTATTTTCAAATGATTATTTTTATTTAATACTTTTTTCTCTGTATTTTATTGCTAATTATGTCTGCTTATGTGCAGAATTCTTAAGAGTTAATAAGTTCTAGAGGTTCATCTGAAGCAAAAATCATTGTGACACACAAATGTGACAAGCAGAGTCTTAAAAAACAAAGATATTGTCTGAAAGTCGGTTGTCTTTTTTTCTTTTTTTTCTTTTTTTTTAGTGACAGAGAAGAGAAAACTAGAAAATGTTATGTTGTCAGTATTGTCTGTATATAAAAAAAGACATGATGTTTGTAAGACTTGATAGAATACATAACTTGTGTATTTTTAAATATATCTTCATTAGAATTATTTATGTAAATTTGTTCGTTAATATAAACATGTCTGTTTTTTGTTTATAACTAGGCTTCAATGTTGTCAGCAGAAAATGATCCACTTGGGCCTTTACCACCAGGCTGGGGTAAGATGATAAGCTATTAATTTAGTAATGTGACTGTAATAGAAATTTGTCATTTAGTTATTTAATCATTTTTATTTTTTCAGAAAGGAGAGTGGATTCAAATGATAGGGTATACTTTGTGAATCACAACACCAAGACAACACAATGGGAAGACCCCCGAACTCAAGGGTGGGTGCATATAAGGTCTTTATTGATGCGTGTAGATCAAACGGTCATACTTAAAAATTGGTGTAAGTTTCTTCATTTGAAAAAAAAATATATGGTTTGTAATTTGTATTTACAGTTTACAAAATGAGGACCCACTTCCTGAAGGCTGGGAAATCAGATACACTAGAGAAGGTGTCAGATATTTCGTTGATCATAACACAAGGACGACAACCTTCAATGATCCTCGTACTGGAAAATCCTCTGTGTAAGTGATCAGTTAATAGAGATTTTTTAAAAGATATTGATTAGTCACTGTTTAATAGTGAATAGTGTTCCATATATTAATGAACAGTTAATACTTTATGTAGGATATCAGCGCTAAGTACAGTTCAAGTTGCTGCATTGTAAGTATTTTCTGTTTTGGAGATTTAACTACCAACTTCATTTTTCTCACTGAAACATTCTGTGATGTTACTTTGCACATTTTATGTAGTTGCTGTCAAGTGCTCAGATGCCCCATTTATAAATGCAGTATGAATAGATTGAAGAAGTGCACTAAAATTGAATATAATACAACATTTAAAGAAAATAAAAATCATTTAAATACTGATGATAAAGTACTCTTTTAGCTAAAATATTGCTACATCAATTATACTGAAAGCTAAACAAAGTAGTTGTTAATACTCAGTCTTCCAAAACAATGTAAAAGTCAATTAATACATTTTCATAGTTCAGTGAATGTATGCATTCATATGTTGATAGTGCTTGGAACAGAATCTTGCATAGCTTTCAAATTGACTTCCTATGACATAGGAAGTGATCTTTCATTAATTTGAGGAGTTAACAGGTTACAAAAATTAGGTTACTTTTAAAACTTGGCTAGGAGAGTTTGAATGCCAGGAAGTAAAACTCGTACATGTTAGCTTTTTTTATGGTGTCCATTTCTTTTGAGCTTGAATTAGTGTTTTATTGAAATGCACAAACTGTTGGTCTAGTGGTGAAAATACTGAGAGCTGATTATACTGTTCACTATATGTTGCATTTATTTAAAACACTTTAAATATATTGTTTTACAGAAATAAAGGCCCACAAATTGCTTATGAACGTAGCTTTAGGTGGAAACTTGCTCATTTCCGTTACTTGTGTCAGGTACTGTAGTAGTAATTAACTCTATCTTTGAAAATTTGAATTTGTGTTTGTGATAGCATTTCACTGACTGTGGTGCCCCCATGTTCCTGGGTGTGGACATAGCATGCTCCTTTTCCCTGGCACCCCTCGTTGACAATTGCTTTGACCCTACAGTGATCTGCCCCTCATGTAACTTGGCCCTCTGCTCAGGTCATGCATTTATATCCACCTCTTTTGGAGTATATAAAGAATCCAGGAATGGGGAGCTCTTTTGGTTAGATGTGGGGTCTCGGCCTGTCCTGGATAGAGATCTTAGAATCTTGACTCTTCTGTCTTCAAGGCCTTCTAGCTTTCCATCTCAGGAGTAGGCTTTCTACCTTCTGTACCCTCTAGATATAGTTGGTCGGGGAGCCAGGGACCATTCTTTCCACCAGATTCCAATCCAGAACTGGTGGTAGCCAATGAAGTTGTGTACCTTAAGGTGTTGTTTGCTACCTCCCTAGATCATTTGCTACCAAGTCCCCTCTTTCCCAAAGATAAAATAAAGATATTAAATAATTGAAATCAAAGATAAAATATTAGGCCTTCCGAGTGTCTTTAGTCTCTTCTCTGTGGATTTGGCAAAGTTACTACATTCTGATGGGATGAGCTCCTACAGTGCTTCTTCCCAAGAGCTCTGGGTGTAGGTCAGTTCATTTCTACAGGCTGCACACCTACTGAGCTGACCTTGTCTCCTTTTAAGTGCCTTCTCCAAGCCAGGCATGCTTTGTGAGTGTGGCAGGGGTTGAGACCATATGGAAACAGTGCAGTTGCTTAACCCCATCTTTACTGATGTGGGATTTGTATTGTTCATCACAGTGTTCATTTAGTGTATGCTACCACTTGTGTTTTATGCTTACAGTCAAATGCACTGCCGAGCCATGTAAAGATTAATGTATCCAGACAGACATTGTTTGAGGATTCCTTCCAACAAGTAAGGTTATGAGATCTGCTGTATTAAATACGTTCATTAAAATAAGACAGGTTTACAATACGGTGATTGAGTTTATATGGCTATGCAAATGTTAATAGAGAGTACCTTGATTTTAAGAATCTGTTGTTCTACCATAACTACCACTTCAAAGATTAAAACTGTGTAAATAGGGTTTACAATTCTTAACCTATAGTATTTTATGCTTCTCAGATAAATATGCTGCCTTCTGTTCTTAAAACCCCCCCAGAACATTCCCAGTGTTAAACTGCTCCCTCTCATCCCATCAAAAAATGCCTTTGAAGGTATTTTGTGTTATCAGGAAAGACTGTTATTAAAGGGGAAAATGTCAAATGGTTTGGGCCAAAATTATACTTAACCATTAAAAAGGAGTATATTGAAATAATTTTTTCAGTACTTTCCCTGTCATTCAATACAATTTGTAAACTAAAAGCATTTAACAAAAATATTAAATGAATATATTTGCACCTCTGTTTAAGGTAAAATGTTCTGATCCCCAGCTGGGTCCTTAGGTGTTCCCATAATACATATAATAATAATTTGAATTTGAAACAATTCTGTTGTAATGGGTTGAAAGTAAATTAATGAACCTTTGTATTTTTAAAAATTGTGTTTTAAATTGTTTGATAGATCATGGCTTTAAAACCCTACGACTTAAGGAGGCGATTATATGTTATATTCAGAGGAGAAGAAGGATTGGATTATGGTGGTTTAGCAAGGTAAAGGAAATTTCTTATAAATCTTTGTTTCAAATAGTTGTAGATTTTATTTTTAAATGAGAAGATTGTACTCCTACCAAAATGGGGTTGTAAATTGTGGAAAGAGACCATTCACTTTGCATATTCTGTTGTGACCTAAGTAACCTTTTTAGCCACTTTCAGGAAGTCAATGAGGGATGTCTTTTACTGTCTCTATGAAAATCCACTCAAATAAGGCTGAGTTATAAGCCACTAAAAATTGCTGTTTGCACATTACTCTGTAGAGATTTGTTAGATGTTGACAAGAAAATTCTCCAAACATTTTGTCTTTCCATCCCAGTCTTGAAGGGTCCAGGAATACTATTTCTTTGATTTAATATCCTTGTGGGTGCTCTGCTTCAGGTGCATATATGCCCTTGAACCTTCGATCAGAGATTTTTGATAGCAGTGCCCCCACGTGCGCCCTATACACCCTCATGCCCTATATTGAAGCTGTGTAGAATTGCTTGAGCAAACCACCCTCTGTTCCTTTTCAGATGCCTTTGGCCAGGGATGGAATCTAGTATGTGCCTATTTGTTGTATACTTGTTTTCTCCCTTGTTATTTAATGTTTTAGCTTTGTAGTTAGTTCTAGTGTTAGGAGGTTTAGTATCTTATAGTTGGAGCATTTGTTCCCCTCTCCTTTTCTAAAAATAAAAATACACACACACATTTTTGTTTTTTTCCACTATTGAGAACGTGAACAATTTTTTCTTCTTTCATGGATGCTGCACTTACCAGGATTTAAAAGGTGCCTCTCATGTTGAGAAACAATTCCTGTTATTGATGGACACTCCCACTGAACTCATGGCTTGGAAGATTGTTACGCTCCCAGCAAGTGTAAAATCTATCCCCTTTTTTTTTAAGGGATGAGCCCATAAAAACAGGGATATTGAATATAGGCTATTAGTGATAGAGCAAGTTTTAAAAGTGGCTTAGGACCAGTATACAGAGATCCCTCCCTTCTAACCCTTTTCGTGTCTGTAAATGCCCTGTCATCATTGAAATCATGGTAACTAATAACTTGCAGGGGGAAAATGGCATCAAAACCCCAGTCCTCAAAACTCTCTTTGACTGACATACCGATGACTGCACTGTCAATAATGAGAGCTTCCCACTCCAAGTATAAGGAAGGAGATAAGAAAAGCAAAACAACAGAGTTTTTTCTTTCAGTGATTGCACAGGTACTTTCCACTGCAGGTGTGTATGCAATTTGTGTCCAGTTGTAGGAGATGTTTGCCTTAGCAGTACTTGTCAGGGCAGTGTGAGCATGCAGGCATAAAAGGCCACTCTGCTCATGACCCCACTCGGTTCTTTCCTACCACCAGTGATATTGTTGGTGCTGTGATTTTTGTTTCTTTGTATCCTCCTTTCCTTAATGTAAATAGTACCTTTAACATTAGGTTTTTTTCTCCTATGTATATCTGAAGAGAGTTATAGGATAAAGTTTAGTATAGTATCTCTTTAGTGTAGGGTTTCTGATGTCCCAGTTGGATACTGGGTATGTTACTGGCTGACCCTGATTTCTTGGCTTCAGGGCCTGTCATTTCTGTAAACAGGTCTATGCCAGTGAGTGACTGGCACCACAGCTCCTTAAGTGTCTTAGAAAGGTGCATGTCACGTTTGTAGAGGGTCAAACGCTATTCAAAAAAATGAGACGGCTTCCACACTTAAGTACTTGCTCATGGAGTCTGCACTTCTTCTGCCATTAGAATCCTCCGGCTCCAAATGGGTGCCAAGCACTTCTAAGTCTGTTGGGAGTGCTTCTCCTGTTCTGACAGAGTTCTCAGGCTGACTTGCATCACTGGTGCCTAAGAGGAGACTGCATAAGTCTCCTAAAGACTTAGTATCAGGGCCCTTTTTAAAAAAGCACTAAATGTTTGGGAAGAGTTCAGAGGGGTGCTCAGAAATGTTGCACTCCTAGGAACAATCTGTCAGCCAGGAAGGGTTGTTGATTCTCGAGCCTAGGGAAGGGTTTGTAGGGACCAATCCCTGAAGAATCAGTGCACCTTTAAATACCACAGGCTCAGGAGACCTTTCTGATGTTGCCAGACTCCTGTGGCTTTCAAGGCAGCCAGAGAGTTGCTTAACTTTTTGGTAATAGCTTCTTCTGTGATACAAGAGCCTATCAATATTGGAACCATGTGCTCCTGTGGTCTTGACTCCAGCCCCAGTGCACCACTTGGTACCAACCATCTCTATTCTTGCGGCATTTTTATGTAGGATTGCATTTAGTGGCAAGCCAGTGATAGTTTCACTGGTGTCCCCTTCTCCAGGTTTGGAAGCTCTCTCCCCAGCACGGACAGATTAGCTCCCCCCATGGTTGGAGGAAAGATTCCACATAGGATCTGACTTCTAAGTCCATTGTGTCGCAACCTGAGCATGCCCAGCAGTCACAGTATGGAGCCTGCCAACTGTTGTACCATCCACAGTCTCGGCATTCTAAGAGCTGGATTTAACATTCATATCAGTGACCCTCCTAGACTCCTTAGGGCTTTCTTCCATTTTCTCTAAGTTGTGTACTCCCTTCCTGCACTTCTACATCAGCCAGACTCCTGGAGCATCAAGAAGGTCACCATCTTCCTTCCTCTGGTATCAGACTCAGTTCTGTGCTAGCAGAGCTGCATGCTTAGAATTCTCTTGCAGAGTTATCAGAGGAGGGAACTTCTCAGCAGCTCTTGTCCTCTTCTTCATTGCCTGATGAAGCTGTAATGCCTGAATCTACCTGTCCCCTTCCTGATGATTTTAGAGTACCTCATGACTTGTCAAGGAGTGTGGCTGCAGCTCTAGATATCCAGTCAGAGGAGGTAAAGGGAAGGGCACACAGTCTTATGGGCATGTTAGCCTCTGCAGGGCCCTCTAATGTAGTTCTCCCTGTTTGTGAAGCTATTCTGGATCCTGTCGAGATTTCATGGCAGACTATTTCTTCTCCACTGTTCTGGCAGTGTGAAGCAGAGAATGGATATTTTCTTCCTTCACAGGGATTCAAACACTTTTACACCCACCCTCCTCCAGACTCCATGGTGATCATGGCCACCAATGAAAAGGAGAGACCAGAACACCATGCTGATACTTCAAAGGGAGAGAAAGCCTCCCCCACTCCTGCCCCCGCCCTCAAAAAAAAAAAAAAAAAAAAAAAAAGGAAGATCTGTCCAGCAGACAGCTTTATTTCACAGGTGGTGTATACCTCAGGATCAGAAGACAGCAAGCATTGCTGGGTGATTACAATTTCAGTCTGTGGGATACTGTCCTGACATTCAAAGTGAAGCTTCCTGGTGAGGCACAGCAGGAATTCTGTGCTTTAGTGGAGGAAGGCAAATTAGGTGCCAGAATGGTGTTTCAGGCAAGCCTAGATGTAGTGGATTTTACAACTTGAGCTATAGAATCATAGAAGATTAGGGTTGGAAGGGATCTCAGGAAGTCATCTAGTTTCTAGTCCAACCCCTGCTCAAAGATGTGGCCTCCACTATCACTGTGTGACCTTCGTCTTGGCTGCAAGCATCAGACCTGTCCCTGGAAGTGCAATGAATAATTCAAGACCTCCCATATGAAGACTCCTTGCTTTTTTCCAGTAAAACTGATGAGGTTTTATAACCTTGAGGATTCAGAGGTGACCAATAAGTCCTTGGGGATCTGTACATCAGCAGCAAAAGGAAAGCCATTCTACCTATAGCAGTTTCAGACTTTCTTCCTGCATTCCCAGAACCTGCCCAAAAAGAGGGGCAGGGATTACAAGAGGTGCTCTCCTCCTTTTCCACCATCCTCTGCCACTGCCAGCTCTTTTAGGCAATCTGGCTCATCTAAACAATCATTTTGATCTATTGGTTAAGAGCAGAATCCCATTGCTAATAGTGCCATGTTTCCCCACTCCTGTTTTTGCCAGCCACCTATTCCACTTCCTAAATGCTTGGACCCGAATGACTGGTGGCTAAGTATGGTGTAACTGGGGTAATTCCTTCAATTTAATTATACCCTCTTTCCACATCCCTGTTCAGGGACTACTCTCATGAGAGTGTACTGCTTTGGGAATTCCAGTATTTCCTCCTCATCAGGAGCCATACAGGAAGTTCCCATGTTATTCAGGAAGGGATTCTTCTCCTTCTCCCTTCTCCTCTCTGCAACAGAGACTCACTTTAGTCACAGAGTTATTGGGTCTAGGTTGGAGGAGTTCACTTGGGTCATCTTTAGACTCGGGGCATTTGGTCTCCCCAGGATCTGAATCTCCAGGCAAGTATCAGGCTGTCCATCTGGCTTGCATTGCATTCCTTCAGCACATCAGGAGGTGGAACTTATTGGTGCTCATGAACAACACAGCAACTATGTTGTATGTAAACAAGTAAGTATAAGCCCAATCCATAAAATTATGCTAAGAGGGAATTCTCCTATGGTAATTTCTTCAATGCCAGTTCCGGTGCAGAAAGTTGCTTATCTTCAGTGAGCTCAAAACACTCTGGCAGGTGGATCACAGGCCACTATGACTGGTCTCTTTGACCAGATATTTCCAGGTCCATTTTCCAGCAGTGGGGTACTCTCCAAGAGGGCCTGTTGGCAGCAAGAGAGAACAAAAAATATCATCTTTATTCCTTAGCTGGCCTCACCCCACGTTCACTGACACATGCTTTCCTCCTCCATGTTCAAGAGTTCTACCCATATGCCTTCCTTCCAGTTCCACTCCTCCTCAAAGCAAGATTCCACTCACTTTATTGTAATAGTCCTTGCATGGCCACATCAACACTGGTTATTGATTCTACTAGCCCTGTCAGTCATACCTCTGCTGGCACTCCCAAGAGATGTGGAATAACATAATAAAAATTAGAGACAGGTGTAATCACTTGAAGAAAAGAGTTGCTTATCTTTCCATAACTAGTTCTTCGAGATGTGTTGCACATGTCCATTCCATGACATGGCCTCCTTCCCCTCTCTATCAGAGTCTTTCTCAAAGGAAGGAGGTGAGGCAGGGTGGCCTCTTACGCCCATGTGCAGTAGTGCAAGCCACCAGTACATGGCTAATCTCAGCTTCTTGCCTCCTGGATATACAAAACACCATGGCAGATGACTTGAACGGACATTTCTCTCTAAACTATATGAATGAGACTTGGAACTTTGAGTCCTCAATGAAATATTCCACTTGGGAATTTCCAGAGGCTAATCTTTTTACCACAGTAGTGAGCACAAGTGCAGGAAGTTCTGTTCCAGAAGTGGGGCTTGATCCCTGATCTCTGGGTGGTGATTTCCTCATTACATGGACAAGAGATCTTTTCTGTGCATATCCTCTAGCTTTATTTCTCTTAAAGGTCCTTTTCAGGATCAGATAGGACCAAACCAAAGTCATTTTGATTGCACCAACTTGGCCAAGAAAGGTTTGGTATTCCTATTTCATACAACTCAGATCTTGTCCTCCATTGCAGCTTCCAATCAAGTTTCAACTTTTGTCTCAGGATGCGGATTGGATGTTCACCCCAATCGGAATGTCCTGGAACTACAAGCTTGATTCCTTGTTGGCTCTCGAGAATGAAGAGGACATGCTCATCAGAAGTACAAAATATAAATGTTAAATGGCAGAAAGGGATCTTCTAAACCAGTGGTGTCAAACTTGATCTGGCCCGCCAAGGGCTCTTATCCAGCCCGCAAAGGCCTGCACAGCTCTCCACTGCCAGAACTGTGAAGCACTGGTAAAGTGCCTGCAATTTTACTTCTTGTCAGCAGAGAGCGCTCCTCCACTACAGAAATACATTGGAGGCGCACCATCTGGTGGCAAAAAGTAAAAACTGCAGGCATCTTTACCCACACCTGGCAGATTCGGGGGCTGTGAGCAAGTTTTTTTTTTTTTTTTCCCAGCGAGGGCGGGGGGTTCCAACTGGGCGCCTTGCTTTGTGGCTGGGTACCTAGCTGGGCAGAAATTTTGTTGACACCTGACCTAGGCGCCAGCCCTGGCCAGGGCCTTTTAAAATCTGCTGCCCTGCATTAACTCAGGCAGTGGTCCAGGGCGGGGAATGGCCTGGCCAGAGAACTGACTCCAGTGGCTGGACTGAGCCCCTGTGAGCCACGTAAGTGGGGGAGAGAGGATTGGGGAGCTGGCTCCATGGGGCAGGGGGGCTGGGGAAGGGGGTAGGGAACTGGCACGGGAACAGTGGGTGGGGACCAGAACGGAGCCCCATGCAGGGAAGGGAACGGGCAGAGGAGCCGCACCAGGAAGGAGGCAGCACAGCGAAGGGGAAGAGGTCGGGGAGCCAGCGCAGCAAAGGGGAGCTATCGGAGATTGGGGAAGGGATAGGGGAGCTCGTGCTGCCCCAAGCACAGCAGGGGAAGGGGTCAGGGACCCCAGGTGGTACTGTGCTGGTAAGGGGTCAGTAAGTCTACCTGCACACACTTCGGCCCCTGGCCAGTGTCCTGACTTCCAATGTGGCCTGCGACACTGAATGAGTTTGACACCTCTGTTCTAAACATACCTTCAGAAATGGAGAACTTTTGGCACCCTTTCTTTTATCCAGTCTAGGATATCACACACCGAGAGAAGTAGTCCACGATAGTTCTAACTGGCAAAGCCTTGTCAGAGAAGGAATGACCACTTTTGAGGAAAATTGCTTTGCCCTGGTTTCACAAAAACACCAGAAAAGAAAGGACAGACAGCTGTCATGCAGCAATTGTGGACCAACCCTGCCCCCTACCACTACCTGCAACTTATGCCAATGAGTCTGCAACTCAAGGATTGAACTCCTCAGTCACCAACAGACACATGCAAAATAAAACCTGTAAAAGAGATCATCCTAGACTTCTGAGGGATTGCTGATGATCCAGTCATCTCTTTATCAGTCTTGGATTACCTATTAGAATTGAAAAATTCAGGCCTTTCTATCAGTTCCATCAAAATTTCTTAATCAACAATAACAGCTTTCAATGTGCAAATAGAAAATTTCTTGGTGTTCACTCATCTAACTACAACAAAATTCCTTAAAGGATTTACTAATACTTTTTCTGCAGATTAGATCCTCTGTGTGGCTTTGGGATCATACAGTGGTTAAAGTATAATTTGATGGGCCCCTGAACCCTCCTAATCTCTGGGTCCCCTTCCTGTATTATCTGGGCCCCCTTCATGCATGTGCCGGCCCTAGCTCAGGTAGGCATTTTCAAGCACTTCTCAGTACTATATGCATCGGTTATCAATCCATAAGAATATTTATAATTTTATGTGGCATTTATGTCTATATCAATTATTATCACAAACTAGCAAATATTGCATAACACAATAAGTATTGTAATTAACAAAGTGATAATTAAATACAATTTGTATGTAATTGATTGAACACAATGCAAGGCATAAGCAGAAACAATTGAGACAAACAAAAACATAAAACTGCATTTATTGTTTGCAGCAAAACACAGACAGCAAATAGAGAAATTGTTTTGTTTCCCCTCTCCTTTTCCCCCAAGCAGCTTACTTTCCTAGCTAACCAGCACCTCCTAATAAAATCCACTGCCCCTGGCATTCTTTCACTGTATAACCAAAGGGTCAATCTATGGATCTCTTTAACAGCCTTCTAAAAGGCTGGCCATTCATCTGCTAGAAGATGAAATAATAATCAGAAAGACATTAATGCTATATTAAGTGAAGACAGCACATTAGTTCAAAAAAAAAGTATTGCTGCAACTAAGCTACAATCAAAAAAAGTACAATAACTCAGTCCAGTGAATTACCGGATTTGTACTGTACCACTAGCCTTGCTGATCCATTACTTACCAAATCAGTTCAGAATCAGAGTGTCATTACTTCATACTTTTTTTCCAGTAAAATACAAGAACTGACCCGAAATATAAAAGATTGCATTTATATAAATGTATCCCAAAGTCTTTGATAATTATGTATAGTAACATTTGAAACAAATTCTACATCAGAATTAAAGAAGTTTAGAAGAGTAAATATAATAGCTGTACTATGGATTGACTTGGCAGACAGCCTGTATTTAAAGTACTGAAAATTAATGAAATATGAAACAAGCAGCAGATTTCTGACAGCCTGAGTTTCAAAAACAATTCAATTTTAAGGGAAAGGTATAAAATAACCTTCACTTTTGGTATCTGTAAAATGAATTGGCCTTTATTTCTCAAAAACCGATGATACCAACACGTGTATTTGTGGAGATCTAACAGCCACAGGCTTCTAAGACAGGGGCACACAGTTCAGATTTTGACAGCAGTGCAGTGGAATTTAAAATATTGTGACTGGAATATTTCCCAAAGCAGGTTAATTGAGATTCTATGAAACGTATTAACAAAGATGTATGTACCGTATTTTTCGCCATATAAGACGCACCGGCATATAAGACGCACCCAATTTTTAAGGAGGAAAATCTAGAAAAAAAATCTTTTTTTCCTCTCGACGTAAATTGCGGTAGCTCCCGAAAAGTATTGAAGAGAAAGGAAGGAAAGGAAGAAAGAAGAGAAAGGAAGGCAGGGAAGAGGAAGACAAAGAAGAGAAAAAGAAAAAA
>ML685849.1:2167510-2196704 GCA_007922175.1 Pelusios castaneus | reverse complement strand
GTCCGCTCCCGCCCTGAGCACGCTGTAACTGCGCATGCTCAGGGCGGGAGATTTAAATCTCCCCAGCCCGGCCCAGCCTGCACAGCTGGGAGGGAGCAGCGGCGGGGAAAAAAAGGTGCCGGAACGCCGTTCCGGTGTGTTCCGGCAGAAAAAAAGCACTGCCTACAGCACGGCCCCCGTCTCCACTGTCATAGGGGGAGCAGCAGGATCCGCCTCTCACACACTCCGTGTGAGATCAGTCTGGAAGAACAGTGAGTAGATGGACATTCGCCGTATAAGACGCACCCACTTTTCCACCCCCGTTTTGGTGAAGAAAAAGTGCGTCTTATATGGCGAAAAATACGGTATTCAAATTCTTATGATACTATGTGTTCTCATCACTTGGCATAAAATAATGAACAGTAAGGGTAGAATTTAACAACACATGCCTTATCTATCCCACACCCCCTTGTTAGCCCATCCTTAATAATATGCAGAGCAAGGCAAACCTCAGTGTCTTCTTTCTAGTCCATTTTCTGTCCCATTGCTTTACTGCATGGGCAGTTATGAGAACATCAGAGATCTGTAGTGTACATTATAGTGAGCTGAAATCCCCCATCCATAAGAAGTGGAAAGATAGATAATTTTTCTGAAAACTCAGGCCTAAGTCTCAAGTATCCTCCCTATATGCAGATTTCTACATGATGACAGCAAAACAAGCCTGAGCAAACTGCTACTGGCAGACCAAGCATCCCAGAAAGAAGGTAAAAGATACATATCTGACTGAGCTTGTGATTTAACCAATCCATAGCCTGGCTGCACAAGGATGTATGAAGATGATGCTTTGGAGAAGAACAGATCAAGAGGTCTCCGTTCTCTAAAACTGGTATTTGACAATACTAGTTGGTCTTCTTCGTCCCTGCTCAGACACTGAAAGCAGGAGAGGCAAGCATCAGAGACCCTGGGACGCACCCAGGGATGGGAACAATCTTTTGTTCCTGGAGCATCCTGGTAAAGCAGGAGGTGTCAGGAGGAAATGCACCTTCTCCAGGAGATGCCATATTCATCGCCTGTTCTGCCAAGACCACGTGCTGTCTGTTCAGTTGTTAGTCTCCCTTTCTCATCCTTTCCCAAACATTTCCCATGCTCTAACTCAAAGAAAGGTCATGAATTAGCTCCAGTAACAACACACACCAGCAGAAATGGTTTCACAGCAGTGAATTCCCCCATCCACTCATCACAAAAGAAAACCACCCTCCCAACACACATACACACATAATTATTAGTCTGTTGTTAAAACAAACGAGACTGTTTGCAGCAAGACCTAGCTCCTGGGGCATTAATATATCTGTGTATCTTTCACTGCAGCTTAGGGAGACACACAAATATCTCTCTCTCTCTCACAATCCTAAAACTTGTTGTCAGACTGAGGCAGAGACATGCCATGAAATTAAACAAAAAAATTCACTGCCCTGACTCTTCAGAAATAAGCACAATGGATATTAAACAAATATATTAAGTGCCCTAGTGCTTCATTCTCAGCTGTGCATAGTGACTTAAAAGATTGTGAGCTTGTAACTAACATATCAACTGACACAGTTAAAAAAGTTAAACAACACAAGAAATAAATAAGGAGTCCTGTGGCACTTTTAAAGACTAACAAATTTATTTATTGCATGAGCTTTTGTTGGAGAAAATCCAGCTCTGTCAGACTCTTAATTTTCCCATCTTTAAATCATCTGATAAAGTGGGATTTTCTCCCATGAAAGCTCATGCAATAAATAAATTTGTTAGTCTTTAAAAGTGCCACAGGACTACTTGTTTGTTTTTCTGAACTAGACTAACAGGTCTGCGCAGCAGGGGTAGGAGATTTGAAAAGGTTCCCTGGCCCTCCTGGTCTACCTGCCCCGCTCCTCCCCCAACTTACCTGGCCGGCACTGCAGGGACGTCCAGAGTCATTCCTTGGCCAGGCTGCTCCCGCTCTGAACACACTATGTCTGAGCATGCTTAGGGCAGGAGATTTGAAAAATCCCAAGCTTGGCCGCTGCTCCCAGCTGACCTACAACCAGCAGGGCAGGTCAGAACATGCGTTCTGCTGGAGCTTTCTGTTTTTCTGGGGGCCCATCAAATTTGTGGGTGTTACGGCTTACTTTAACCCCTGGGATCATAACCTGGTTCTTAACCATCTCATGAAACAATTCTGAGCTATGTGTTTACTGCTACTTCTATGTATGAAGATGACCACCTTGACCACCACTACTTCTTGAAGGGTTGAGGAGATGAAAATTCTAATGGTAGATCCTCCCTTACTTTATTCTCCAGGGAGAAAGGGTCTTTATGATTTTATCAGAAGTTCTTGTCTAGAGTCTAGACTGTCCTCTAAATTTCATACCAGCCAGACTATTAACCTTCTGGGCTATGTTTTTACTGCACATAAGTACTCCTTTTGGCCTGTCCCCATTCAGGCTTCCTAAATAATTTTTGGATGTATTATTGCCTACTACAGTTTTACTAAGATTACGCTTCCCCATAGAGTGACTGCACGGTCTACTGCTATGTCTGTATCAGTACTGAAAGTTCAGATTCTGTTCCAAAATTCCCATCTCCTTAAAGGGTTACTGTTAGAGAATGACCTAAAGTGGAGTACCCACATGGATGCTAGTCAGAGAAGGAGTGGTGACTCATCTTTGACAGTAATGGAAGAGAAATGTATCCCTGTGGGTGCTCTGCTACCCACCCTTCTTTCCCCTCTGGTTTGGAGCTGCATCTGGGCTTTGCAGTAGAGAAAGCAATGAGGGCAGTTTGCCTGTGCAGACCTATATAGCTTCGGTACAGTGTATGAAGATGCGTATGGTGTGTGTGCAGGCAGATTGGGCACTGCTACCAAAATCTTCAAACAAAGGCCCAGAGGCACATGTGTGTCTAAAGTGGAGCAGCCACAGGGACACACATTTTAAAGAACTCTAGTTACTGCCGAGGAGTGTTGCTTCTCCTTTCCCTGCAACTCCATGTCCTGGCACCTGGGTGTTACTATGATGCCAGGACCCTTAAATGAGGTCAGGAAATATTTTTCCTGTTGTCCCAGTGCTTAAGAAGAAAGAAGTCCTACTTAAATGCACAGAGGTTAGGAGCAGAGGAATTAGCGAGACAGCCCAGAAGTTGATAAAGGAGCATGGCAGAAAGGAACCAAAGGGGGCAGGATGGTGGGTGCAGCGAAACACTAGAGGCTGTAAAGAATGGGCAGACTGGGTAGGAGACGGGACAAAAGAGTCTTCAACCTTCCACTCCCTTTTAGAACATAAAATACAACTGAGGTTTCTTGAATCTCAATAGCTGTGAAACTTATAGGCAAAGTGTGTGTCTCATTCATCTTCAGTGGCTGATCCACAAGAGGATAAACAGCATTCTATTGCTAGCAGTAACTTTGTTAGCTCAAGCCATAAAGAGGCTATGCCGTGAATCTGAAGATTCCGAGGCTGCTGATCACCCATAAGTGACCCATCTGGTTCTAAGTGGCAGGGTTGCTGTTTGATTTGGCTTTAATTGTTTTTTTTTTGTTTGTTTTTTTAACACAAATTTAGGATTTTTGAGTGTAATTTCCTGTTTTAAAAGAAGATTAAGTTTCTAAAGTCAAGCAGTTAGAAATTTAGGAAATGTCAAAAATAATATCCCAATTGCTTGAGGGTGGTATGCATTGTGATACAGTCTTGAATTACTTGGTCTCATACTATTTTTTCCACATGGGCTTGCAGGAAAAGAATGGATGTCTCATGATTAGGGCAGTTTAACGCTACCCTGGAGAATGGGGTTCTCTCCCTGATTCTTCCACAGAATAAGGCTGAGCTTTTCACAGGTGATAATTAATTGTATGTCCCTCCTTTTTCTGCGTGCTCAGTGTGAGAAGTGCTGAGTGCATACAGTAGCAACTGGGATCAAAGGGAGCAGTTTTCTGGACAAATAAAGTGCTCTAAAACTCTAAGTATGCTGGAAATCAACTGCTGGCATCTCAGATTGGGCACCCAAAAGTATACTTTGGACCTTTAATGTCACTGTGCCTCGAAGCACAAACTGTAAAATTGGAGCAATAATACCACCATATGTCACAGGATTATTGTGAAGATACATTCATTCACTTTTGTATAGTACTCAGAAACTAGTGATGAGCACAAGGGAAAAAGCTCATGAAGAAATAAAAGCTCTGTATTTAGAGCAGAGTTTGAATATTGTAGTAAATAAGGCATAGGGCCACGCATTGAATGATGAGGAAATATGAAATACTGGGTACTTGCTCATTTGATGATCATCTTCCACCCTGTGCACTGATTGAAGCAGCAGTCCTGTATGGAAAAATATATGTAGTCATGTAATTAAAGATTCTATCATAATGCAGACACAGATGTGAGCTGAATTAACACTGTACAGCAGGGGTGCACAACATTTTTTGGCCAAGGACCAAATTGCATTTTCTAAGGCCACTTGAGGGCCACAAATGCAACGTGCGGGGTGGGGTGGGGGTCACGTCACATGATACCTCCTGCTCGCTCAGCTCCCAGAGGGCCGCACAGAACATGCTTGCGGGCTGCAGGTTGTGCACCTCTGCTGTACAGTAATGTTAATTCTGACATATCTTAACGTTTGAGAGCTTGACTTTTTAGTCTTAATATTTTTATTGCCTTTTTTGTTTGTAGTACATATACAATGCCATGCATCATGTTCTTTCTAATGCAACAGTGTAAACAATATTTTTGTTGGTTTACCTGTGTTTTAGACCACTTTGCTAAGCCATTTGCAGGAGGCTGTGATAAAAATCTGTATTTGTTACGGGTTTTTGTTTTTTGTTTTGTTTAGAGAATGGTTTTTCTTGCTTTCTCATGAAGTTCTAAACCCTATGTATTGTCTATTTGAGTATGCTGGCAAGAGCAACTACTGTCTGCAGATAAATCCAGCATCAACAATTAATCCAGATCATCTTTCATATTTCTGTTTCATTGGGCGCTTTATTGCTATGGTAAGTTTAATTGATAATATTTTATTTTTTGTTGTTTTGGTTAATTTTAAATTTGTTACAGAAACAATGAAATATATTTTTCTGCTTACATTTTCCCCCAAGATTGTTCCAGAGCTTGCTAAATAGAAGACTTAAGTATGTAAGCCTCTTGATCCAGGATCATTCATTTATAATAAATGTCTCTTACATTTATCAGGTTCCTGAAAATGATCATAAAGTCTGTGAGCAGAAGAGAATTCTCTAGTCTCAGAATGTTAGTATGTTTGATGCAGGTGCTTGATGCAGAATGCCTGTTATTCCTTTAGCTCAAGTTGAAGAGGTTTGTTATTGAGCTGAAGGTCTAAACCCAACTATCGTTAATAACAATGAGAGTCCTGTGGCACCTTAATTTTTGTTGTTGTGTTTTTAGTTTAGGGTTGGGGTTTTATTTTTAAATTCCATCCAAAGACACTAATAAAATGCTATGGCTGAAAAGTAAAGCACCCAAAAATTAGAAAATGCCAAAATTAAGATTGGTTATGCAGCCATTATTTTCATGGTACCATAGATTCCAAGGCCACATGGGACCACTATGGTCATCGGGTCTATCATGAGTAACACAGCTAAAGAACTTTCCCAAAATAATTCTAGAGCATATCTTTAAGAAAAAAATCTAATCTTGATTTCAGAATTGTCAGTGATGGAGAATCCTTAATGACCTGTGGTAAATTGTTGCAGTGGTTAATTACCTTCACTATTAAAAATGTATGGCATATTTCTGATCTATATTTGTCTATCTTCAACTTCAAGCCATTAAAATGTATTATACAGTCTCTGTTAGACTGTAGAGCCCATAATTATTTATTCCCCATGTAGGTACTTAGAGACTGTAATCAAGTCACCTCTTAATCTTTTTTTTTGTTAAGATAAATAATTGAGCTTCTTGTATGTATCACCATAGAGCAGGCTTTCTGATCCCTTAATCATTCTCATGGCTCTTCTCTGAACCCTTTCCAATTTATCAACATCCTTGAATTGAAGACATCAGAACTGGATACAGTATCTGAGCAGTGCTAGTGCAGAGCTAAAATAACCTCTCCCTTCTACTTGAGATTTTCTTGCTTATTCATCCAAGGATCAGATTAGCTCTTTTAGTCACAATGGCTATGTCTACACTTGTAAATTTAAGTCAACTCTGTTAAATTGACTTAACAAGGTTGACTTTAAATCTACTTAACAGAGTGGCTACACTTTAAGTAGACTTAAGTTGACTTTAAGTCATCTTAACAGTAGACATAGCCATCCAAACTGGCTTTAAGTCATCTTAATAAGGTCGACTTAGCGCTATTCCCCGTCCACACTAGATTTAAGTCGACTTAAGAAGTCGACTTGACGCTTGAGTCGACCTTCAGAGGTGTGTTATTAAGTCGACTTAAGTTGTTATTAAACTTAAAGAAGTGCTTAAGTCAACTTAATAAAAGCCCAGTGTGGATGCGGCTTTGCGTAGGTTGACTTAAGCGTCCTTAAGTCGACCTAAGTTGCCAGTGTAGACACACCCAATGTTACTCTGGGAGCTCATGTTCTGCTGATTATCCACTGTATCCACAAATCCTTTTCAGAGTCAATACTTCCCAGGACAGAGTTCCCCATCCTGTAAGTATGGTGTACATTTTTTGTTCCCAGATGTATATATTTACATTTAGCAGTATTAAAATGCATATTACTTGCTTGGTCCCTGATTAAAAAGTGATCAGATAACTCTGTATTAGTGACTTGTTCTCCTCACTCTTTCCCACTCCCACAATTGTTGTATCATCTGCAAATTTTATCAGTAGTAATTTTGTTTTCTTTCAGGTCTTTGATAAAAATGTTAAATAGCAGAAGACCAAGCACAGATCTTTGCAGGGCCGCACTAGAACAAATTTGTTCAATGATTGCTCAGTCTTTATTACATTTTGAGATCATTTAGCAAGTTTTTAATTCATTTAATGTGCCATTTTAACTTTATATCATTCTAGTTTTTAATGAAATGACGGTCTGGTACTAACGCAAATGCCTTACAAGACTCTGAATATATTACATCAATATGTTGCCTTTATCAACTAAACTAGTAATCTTATTTTAAAATCAAATTAGTTTGACACAATCTATTTTCTATAAACCGAGGTTGATGGCATTAATTATATTTAGCCTCCTTTAATTTTTTATTAATCAAGTTGGGTATGTACTGCTTCATTTTCTTACCCAAGTTTATTGTCAGATTGACAGGTTTATAAACACCGGTGATCCCATTTATTCTTTTTAATATTTTCATAACATTAGTTTTTTTCCAGTTTTCTGGAGTGTCCCCAGTGTTCTAAAATTTATTGAAAGTCAGCATTTGCAGTCCAGCAAGCTCTGCAGACAGATCTTTTTTAACTCTTTGATGCAAATTATCTAGTTCTGCTGATTTAAAAATGTCTGAATCAGTGCCATTGTGCATATGTATTTGACGATTACATGATGACATGCTGCTTTTTTCTATAAGATCCTTGCCTCACTCAGGGCACAGGATGGGATGGTGCCCTGAGGGTGAATCGGGGTTTTATAATGCATGAGGCTATTCTTTGTGGAACCCTGACTTATTTGTTGTAGAAGTTTGAAGGTATGTAGTGAATGTGGCAGTGGATTACAGGAAAAGAAAGGAAAACAAGGAGTCCTGTGGCCATAGTAAAGACTAACTAATTTATTGATCGTATGAGCTTTTGTGGGAGAAGATCCCACTTGGTCACACGCTTTGAATATGGGGAACTTACAGAATGGGAGGAAAAATAAATGAAGCGAAGTATAAGTCATAGGATCAGGTCAGGCTGTTACGGCAAATCAAAGCAGTTGTTTAAATTCAAACAGTGGGGAACAGCATATAGAGGGAGGTGAGGTCAAATCACTTGTAATAAGAAAAAAACTCAAGATTCCTATTTAGCTTTAAGGCAACAGTGTCAAATCTGCATAGAGGGTAATGTTAAAGACCTGTTTGCCATGGAACTGAAGCACAAGTGTCACTGTTACTGCTCTAGAGTGTGGATAGGCTCCCAATCGCTGGACAGTTCCTTCCTAATTGGGACAAGGGCCTGCTTTATGCTTTTCCATCCATACTAATGCTATACAAGGTCCTACTCAAGATCAAGACCAACAGAGCATAATGTGATAGTTATAGCACCAGCTTTGCCAAGACAGATGTGGTATTCAGATCTCATACTCCTATCAGCATGCAAACTGATAACACTCTCCTATAGATGCAATCTCCTCTACCAACACCTGGGTCAAATTCATTACCCAGACATACGCAGACTGCACCTCGTAGCATGGCTGATAAGTAGCTCTGTCACAGTATGCTAGAGTGTTCAGGAGAAGTGAGACAAATATTAATAGACAGCAGAAGATTTTGTCCACTAGGAAGACTTACCTGAAGAAATGGTGAAGATTACTCTCCTGATGCAAAGCCAGCCAGATTGACACAACATCTTCATCAATTCCTGTCATTGTTGAATACATATTACAACTAAAGAAATCAGGTTTATCAATTTACTCCTTAGGAGTGCACTTCTGGACAATCACAGTTTTTCACAACAAAAAAAATGACATGATCTTACTCCCTCATCCAGTCATGAAAAGAC
The DNA here is from genome assembly GCA_007922175.1 of Pelusios castaneus. NCBI lineage: Eukaryota > Metazoa > Chordata > Testudines > Pelomedusidae > Pelusios > Pelusios castaneus. Next base: position 2,188,082 of record ML685849.1, on the reverse strand, counting down.
TCTTGGGAGGCCTACAGAAGGATTTTCCTACTGTTCGTAACCCCATTCGATCATGGGATCTAAATTTAGTACTCAGATCTCTTATGAGGACGCCGTTTGAGACTCTTGCAAAACTTGCTTGCTCCTTCACATGTCCATGAAGATTCCATTCTTACTCGTTATTACTTCCACCAGACATGAAGGTGAGATGAATGCACTAATGTCATACCCTTCCTGCACGATCTTGCATAAAGACATAATCACCCTTAACCCGCACCCTAAATTTCTGCCAAAGATAGTATCTGATTTTCATATCAAACAACCCATACACTTACCTGCTTTTTATCCCAAGCCTCACAAAGACCCACAGGAAATGATCCTCCATATTTTCTATGTTAGAAAAGCTATTGTCATCTGCCTGGAGAGAACAGTCATTTAGAAAATCAGATAAAGTCTGTATATCCATAGCAGAATGGGAAACGGTGAAAGCGATCTCCAGTCAAAGAATATCCAAATGGATCTCAGCCTGTATTCGAACACATTACAAACAAAAAGAGCTACAGGTTCCATCAAGGACCAGAGCACATTTGACAAGTGAAGGCTACATTGGTGGTTTTTCTCAACAATGTCCCATAATGGATCTATGCAGATCCACCCCATGGGTATCACCACTCACTTTTATTAAGCATTACACTATCAACCAAGCATCTACCAAGGACACATCAGTGGGTGTGTCTGTACTGTCATCTATGCAGAATAATTAATGCTGAAGTCCCTCCTACAGTACAAGGTATTGCTATACAATGTAGCACCCACAGGGATATCACTTGAAGATGAAGGAAAGGTTACTCACCCATGCAGTAACCAGTAATTGGTGTTCTTTGAGATGTGTGTCCCTGTGTATGCTCCTCTCCCTTACCTCCTGTGCCGACTTTGGAGTTCAACCCAAGCTGATGCTACTGAGAAGATATCCAGTCAAGGGTGCCACATCATGCAACACCACAAGTGGAGCACCCACAGGGACACATCTTAAAGAACACCAGTTACTGCACAGGGTGAGTAACCTTTTTGTCTTTGTCTCTTCCAAGTCCCTATGTCAGTTCTGGCTTTTTTATTGTCTCCTGGTCCCATTCCCATTCACAAGGCTGGTCTACCCTGGTGGTGGCGATTGATGGGGGATATGCAAGCTACTTAATGTAGCGTATCTCCCATGGATATACATACCACTGCATCTTCACGGTGTTGTGTCGATGGTAGATGCCCTCCCATCGACATTGTCTTACTCCTCTCAGGGAAATGGACCAATTGAGTTGACAAGATCAACTGAACAGGTCTACAGAGATTTGCTCTGTCGATGCTGCTGAATTGATCCCTACAGCTCCAGCAGTGTAGACATTTCCCTCATTTCTCACACCATCTCAGTCTCCACTCCTCAGAGTTAGACTCTTTGTGAGAGTTTCTAGCTCTGTCATGTACATGCCACTATGTTCTGGTTAGGATAATGAAAACGATCCTTGTAATTTGGATTCAGAGTGTATTGTGCACAAACTGAGTTTAGACTAAATCTTGGTGATAAAGATTTGAAGTCATTCAAGATCACCATAGTGGACATACTTGAACAACCCTGCTACTTGAGAAATCTGAACAAGGCATACCTGAAAAAAGGCCAAGTAAGCAACCTGAGAGGTGCTTGCAAAACAGTGAGGATACAGACAGCATCGTTGTTGGGACCTGGTGATGGCTTTTGATGTAAATTACTTCAGTGTTTACCACTGCTATTACTCTGCCAAGTGCAGAAGTGCATCTAAAAATGCACAGCAAGTGTTCAAGATGCTACCTCAGACTCCCATCTATTTTTGGCATCACACTTTTGTGAGTTTCTGCTGGTCAAAACCTCCCTGATTCACGTGTAACTCTTTTTCATAAACATTCTTGAAAAATCTGAGCAAGTTTGGCATCTCCAGTGCAGTCTGGTTGTAGGAGCTGTGAGTGTATGGATCATGCTCATTTAACGTGGCACATGCACAATCGAATCACCTATAAGAGCTGTGAGGGAATGGAATATGCTGTCTGAGCATAGAATTTTCCAAGGTTTTAGCTATTTTGCTCTGAGAAGTTTGTGCTGAGTCTATTGTAAATAAGATTTTTCCAGGGCTTGTAACTTGGCTAAATTTTAGTAGATTTTCACGGGAACAGCAACAAGCACATCTGACGTACAAACCATGGCCTTGGTAAATTTCAAGTGCCTGCTTCTAGAATAGGGTCCAAGAGTTTCTCAAAGAAAAGTTTGCCAGAAATTGAACATTATGAAACGACGTTTTTTCTAATCTCATTCCCTGAAACAGTTGAACTGTGTTGGCTGAAATTTTTCAGTAAAATTCAAACTGAGGCAGACACTCAGCATGGGACATTTCAGCCAAAACAGTTAGTTTGAGAAAGTTAAAATAACTTAAAACAGTGTCTCTCAGAGGCAAAAAATAATGTGAGGCAACCAGTCCCACTCTAAAATAAGTCTATTTTTTGTTAGTTTTTTTCCTGAAATTAAACATTCTTTGTTTGGTACATGGTTTCGTACCTTGTGCAAGGTCGCTTAAAACATAAGAGACAATATGGAAGAAATGCAGACATTTGTGAGAAGGAATATTAGCGATAATAAGGTGGGGATCTTTGGCAGACTGTAGAAAGGGAAAATAAAAAGAAATTGGGTAAGAGCTGACAGATATTTAAACAAGTAATCGAAATGTGAATAATGAAATATAATCAAAACTTGACTTCTCAGGCATACAACATTAGGATGACTATTTTTTAAAATATATGTATAAGTTTGAAATGTAGTTCTTAGTCTTCTGGCATGTCTAGAGAGTTCCTCAGTGCTTGGTCATAAACCTTTTTATCAATGTTCATCACTAATGAGATGCCAACTGTTTTGTTTTTTTTAAAGTGTTCCATCAGTGTCAAGTAAATATAAGCAACACAGTTTACAATCCTATTGTATAACGGAGATCTGAGAAATAAATCGTAACATTGATGGTCAATGCAACTTTGCATTTGTTATAAAAAGACTATATACATAAGATAGGAAAGCATTCACTAAAAATAAAAAGTATAATTATATATAAAATGACATACAGTATAGACTTCAGTGTAAAAAGGGGGAAATTAATCATGAGCAAACTAACAGTTTCTCAGAAGAGAGATTGTGTTCTCTTATGTTTGAAAAATGTTGAGCTTGTTGCTTGTGTTAGTCATGTACGAGCAAAAAATATTAATAACCAGAGCAGAGCCTGTTTTGTGCGTCTGCATGCATACAGAGGCAATAAGGATGGCAGCAAAAAGATTTCAATAAGAGTCTTATTTCCTAAGTCTATTCATTTGACTCACTGGGAGTATCTTCTATGAGCATTTCAGTGGCTGAGTTTTAAAAATCTTTTTTTACATGCTTTTATATGAATAAAATTTCTTGGATATAGCAGTAGTACCTTAGTAGCATTAGGTGACAGTTTGTTCATACACATGCCCATACAGCTTGGGAAGAAATGTTAAATGTTATTCCGGCAGGTTTACTGTTACATACAAAAATAATATACCCAAGAATTTCCAACATACATAATTACAAAACTCAGTACTAAACCAAGTATCTATCAATTATATTGGTTTCTTTATACTTGCCATTTTGTGTGTCTTTCTTTTGAGGCATCTCAACACTCCTCCTGTTGGGTAATTATTTTCAGCCACTAGTTGGGTAACTTCTTTAGGAAAAATTTACTTGAGCCATGCAAAAATGTGTTGAAGCAATTGTCATTTACATTTATTTCTCTCCCCTCTACAGGCATTGTTTCATGGCAAATTTATTGACACTGGTTTTTCTCTGCCATTCTACAAGCGCATGCTAAGTAAGAAACTCACTATTAAAGATTTGGAATCTATTGATACTGAATTTTATAATTCCCTAATTTGGATAAGGTTTGTAGATTTTTTTCAGATACTTATTGTTTAAAAATAATTTTGCTTATATTTGTTTGATTTTGTTGTTGTTGTTGCTTGTTTCTTTCCCAGGGACAACAATATTGAAGAGTGTAATTTAGAAATGTACTTTTGTGTTGACATGGAGCTTTTGGGAAAAGTTACTTCTCATGAATTGAAATCAGGAGGCTCAAATATCTTAGTAACAGAGGAGAACAAAGAAGAATACATTGGGTATTTTTTTTTAAATTTTCTTCTGTTGCTTTAATCTGTCTATTTGACAAATTTATGAATATTTTTCTTTATATATTTAATGAAACAATCACTAACATAATCTTTGCTTTCTCCACCTTCTTCTTTATACTGTCTGGCAGAGCATTACTAGAATGAAGATTTCACATATAATAATTTTTTATATTTTACCAAATAGCATATTTTTGTTTTGTTTTTAATTTCCTATTGACTCTTGACCTGAGTGGCAAATAGAATGTCCAGTCATTTAAGATGAACTGTATACAATGATGTTAAAATAGATTAAAAACATTTTAGGGTTTCAAATTCAAGTGGGGAGTTGACTCATTCTGACAGTGGTTTCACAGCTGTTCTCTTACAGAATAGGAATGTAAAGACTTGAACACTCCTGGATTCAATTTCACATTTAATGGAGCAATGTGCTCCAGTTGTTAGTCCTTCTTCCCCTGTGACCCACCCTTCCCTATATCTTTCCATCTGCTCTAATCTGCCCCATCCCAGCTCTTGCCCCTCTCCCTCTTTGATCCTATCCAATCTCTCTCCCCCACTTCTGTTAAAACTCCAATACCTTAACTCACATCCCTCTCCTGCTGTACACCTGTTTGCCCCACCTGCTCCCCCCACAGACTCATGTCCTCCTTCTTCTGCTGCTGATGCATGTCCTGCAACTACTCCTCCTTTCCTTGTTCATTCATTCTCTTACTCCCCAAATTCTACATTCCAATGTAGTTGTTGCCTCATTCTCCCTTTCTAAAGAGAGTCAGTTCCTGTACTCAGCTAAACAGTGACTCCCAGCAGCTGGGAGGAGTAGTTGCAAGGAAAATCCTGCTCAGTTCTGCGATTCTGGGCCAGAGTATACTGAGTTGCTGTGTGGGGGTGATGCATATATAGTTCAGCCAGCTCACTGGAGCTTAAATGTTGTGGAGCACATTCAGGGCAAGACAATTGTCAGAGATTATTTTTTTCTGTCAGATTTTCTAACAAGCCTCTGAGCATGTGTGAACTGAGATTTTTAGAGGCTCTTAACTTGATGTAATTTAGTCAGATTTTTCTGGGGATGATAAAAGGCGCATCTGACACCAGAGTGATTTTTCTCCTCCTCCACTCTCCAGATATAAAATACCTGCTCCAAAGCTTGGAGGCACTAGAGTTTCTCAATGAAATGGTAGTATGATTTTTTTTATTAATATAGACTAGACAATGTATTTTCCCCTAATCTTTGCATTCAGAAAAGGATAAATCATTTCAGTTGAAATTACTTCTCTCACACACAACAAAAAAAGAAAAACACCAGGCAGACATCCTGAATGGAAGATGTCTAATGTTTGCCTAATTAAAAACAACTGAAACCAAAGTCTTGTAATAAGAAGTGTTGAGCAACCTGAACTTCAGAGAGACTAATATTGATTGCCTGTAATACTTCTTTTGAAAAAAGTATATTTTTAAAACGAATGGAGACATTTCCGTCTATACACAAAGATTATAGTAATGTTAAGGTAACTCAAATGTTGTCCTAAACAGATTGATGGTGTCCCTTTCTGTTAAGATTTTTCATCCTGAAGGCATTGAAATATTGCTAGGTCAGATTGCAAACTGGCAGTAATAAACAGGATGACTTTGCCTTCCTCTGTGGCCAGGGGTGCAGCTCACTTACTAGTGGATTCTCTGAACTTTAAAGTCTATAAATCATGATTTGAGGACTTTTATAACTCAGTCATAGTTTAGAGGTTTATTACAGGAGTGGGTGGGTGAGGTTTTGTGGCCTGCATTGTGCAGAAGGTCGGACTAGATGATCATATTGGTCCCTTCTGATCTTGGAGCCTGGGACTTTGGATAGGGAAAGAAATTCAGGATCAAGATACTCTTCTGAAGTTAGTGTTTGTAACATTATGGATGGGATTCTGCTATGCTTTACCGGTCTAAATCACTAGTAACTCCATTGTAGTGTGTGGGGTTACACCAGTGAGAGAGAGAGAGAGCGAGAGCAGGCTCAGACCCTAATATGTATAAAAGGGGAACCTTCCCAACACATTAATTCATTTCTTTAATATTTTTTCAGCCTAATGGCAGAGTGGCGTTTTTCTCGGGGTGTAAGAGACCAAACAAAAGCTTTCCTTGATGGTTTTAATGAAGTTGTTCCCCTTCAGTGGCTACAGTATTTTGATGAAAAAGAGTTGGAGGTGAGGATTTATTTGTTTGATCTTTTTTGTTGCTAACGGTTTGATGTTCTAAGGAAGGATTAATTATATGGTGTGCGGATTAATTAAGGAAAAAGTCAGCATGACTCAGATCTATGTATGTACTGTTAAAAATAATATACACACACAAAAAGAAAATTATATATAACAAAACTTATCAAATGGGGTCAGGACCTCCAGCAAATGCCACTAGATAGCGTCCGATGAAGGGTGACATAGGAAATTTACAAAACTCAATGCCTGCTAGAATCCAGGGGCAGTGAACTAAGAGCATGCAATGAAGAGGAGTCCTTGTCTTCCTTTACTTGGATGACTGGCTAGTGGCATGATCCCGGAAAGAAGCTCAGGAACTGATGTCCCAGCTCCTTCTACTCCTTCCTAGCGGGAGTGTGAATGTAAAAAAAATCCCCTAAAAATAAAAAACAAATAAACTTTGCAACCTATGTGAGCTCTGGAGTTCATTGGAGCAGACATCTGTACATGCTTACCAGCTGAAAGACAGGTTCCGGAGTCTACTGGACCTGATAGCTTCAGTGACATCCAGAACTTAGTCCTAGCCAGAACTTTTCTCTCCCTCCTTGTCCACATAGCAGTATGTCATGATCTTTGCTCACCTCCACTTCGCTGTCTAAAACTATAGCTACAAGGAGCCTGCGCCCCCATGTACCAACCCCTCGACACCATTCTCACCATCCCACTAGAGGTCGTCGCCTCCCTCCAGTGGTGGACGACAGACCTATTCCAGAAAGCTCTTCTTCTCATCCTCACTGAGCATAACAATCATAACAGATGGCTGGGGAGCATACTTGAGAGATCGCATGACACAAGGAACTTGGACATGAAGCCAGGACACTCATCAACATCCTAGAATTTCAGTACTCAAGGCACACTGCACATTTTTACTGTCAGTGTGTTCTCCTTATGTCAGAAAACACTACTATGGTTTACTACATAAACAAGCAAGGAACCCTAAGGTCCACAGCACAGAATCAGTGCACCTCTAGAAATGGTGCATTGCCCAGTATATCCTCTTGTTGGTGACCTACCTGCTAGGGACCCAGAACATGATTGCTGATGCTCTCAGCAGGAAGTTTGCAACAAACCATGAATGGATTCTGCACCGCACAGTAATCAATGGACATTTTTGTCAATGGGGAACTCCAGTCAGACTTTGCATCTCATACCGACACCAAGTGTATTTAAGTGATTTTACTCAAAGGGAGTATTCAGTGCTCATTCACAGGGCAAAACTCTGGTCATCAACTGGTCAGACAGGGTCAACTACACATTCTTTCCCATACCATTTGTAGTACATATCCTTCACAAAGTCTGACATGAGAGGATGACAGCCATCCTGATTGCTTCATGCTGGCCTCACCGGTTCTGGTTTCCTCTGCTTCTCTGCATGTCAAAACATCCTCCACACTTGCTTTCAACATTCCTGGAACTGCTCACACAACACAGTGGCAGACTGATACCCTGATCCACAGATGATTCACCTCACAACCTGGTTTTTGGATAGACTCCTTTACTAGCACCAGAATGTTCAGCAGTATGAAAGAGTCCTCTCTACCAGAAGTAAGGGCTCCATGAGATGATTCTCTTTAACTAAGTGGGCACACTTCATCTCCTGGGCCCAACAGAAAGGTCTTGCCTTTGAGGCTGGTGGCATTCTGATTTCTTGGACTATTTCCACTATCTGAAAGCATTGGGACTTGCTCTCAATTCTATCAGTGTGCACGCAGCGGCTATTAGCACTTTCCACCTTGTGGTGGGGGATCATTTGGTTTTTACACACCTTTTGACTGCCTGGTTATGGAAGGGCATTATATGTAAATACCTGCCCGTCCAGCCTCTCTCTCCTTAATAAGACCTCCATCTAGTCCTTACATCATTAATGAACTCTCCCTTTGAACCTCTAGCTTTCCAAATTTCTATCAAAAGTGGTCTCCAATTTTCACATCAGCTAATCCATACATTTGCCGGCCTTCTTTTCCAAACTCCACACCTCAAATGAAGAACCGTGGCTTCACTCTGTCGATGTCCATAGAGTCCTTTACTTTTTGCTACAGAGGATGAAGCCCTCAGGAAATCTCCTAGACTATTCCTTGCCATGGTGCAGAGACTCAAAGGGCAGGATATCTCCACCCAAAGAATCTGAATTGGGTCTCAGTGCATTACACTCTATCAGCTGTCATGACAGTCCCCATCAGATGGGATAGAGGGGCAGTTATTAACTACCACCGCACTCCGTGACGTGCCTCTTATGAACATATGTAAGATGTCCACATGGAATTCAGTACACATCATTTCTTATTCTGTTCTAGTTCATGATTCTGCTCTCATCCCACAACGTCAACTGCTGCAGCTCCTGTGTTGTGGGAGTGGGCTAGTCTCTGCTCTCGGCTCTGGGCATCGCAACCCCTGGCTTTGCAGCACCACTCAGATTTTGTCCCATCCTTCTGACTGGGCCAAATTTATGTGAGTGGAGTTGTGACCTGGATCATGAGGTTGCAGTGGCACTTGTTCAAATTTGGCATACCTGGATTCCTGTCGTCATGGCCATCATGACCAGCTGGATTAAACCTGAGTGGCAGAGGGCCCCCAGAGGTTGAAGTAATTGGAGCAGGGAGGCGAGGCCAGCCAGACCCATGGGACAGAAGCTGCTGTGCAACCTTTTGAAACATTCTAGCAACCCAAGTTTGGGTCCTGACCCATGAGTTGAGAAGTCCTGCTCTAGCTGATATTCTGGACGAAGGTTCTACTGCAAGGTATCACAAAATGGTGCGGTAATCCACAAATGTGAATATTCAGAGTGATCGTGAAGAACTCTGGTAATAGAAAAGTAATGTTCATTTTTGTCTGGGTAAGGACTTCTGAATTGGGCCCATAAATAGTGCTCTGAACACCTTAGAATGCCATTGAATTTAGCGGTAGTATTGTGTGCTGAACACCTCACACGTCTGGGCTCAAAGTGTGTGGAATCATAGAATCGGAAGGGATCTCAAGGTCATCTAGTCCAACCCCCTGCTAAAAGCAGGACCATTCCCATTAAATCATTCCAGCCAGGGTATTGTCTCACCCGGCCTTAAATATCTCCAAAGACGGAGATTCCACCACCTCCGTAGGTAACCCATTCCAATGCTTCACCACCCTCCTAGTGAGAAAGTTTTTCCTAATATCCAATCTCGACCTCCCCAGCTGCAACTTGAAACCATTGCTCCTTTTTCTGTCCTCTCTTACCACTGAGAACAGCCTAGCTCCCTCCTCTTTGGAGCACCCCTTCAAGTAGTTGAAGATTGCTATCAAATCTCCCTTCTCCCCCAGTCTTCTCTTCTGCAGACGAAATAAGCCTAGTTCCTTCAGTCTTTCCTCATACGTCATGTGCCCTAGTCCCCTAATCATTTTCGTTGCCCTCCGCTGGACTCTTTCTAACTTGTCAACAGCCTTTCTGTAGTGGGGAGCCCAAAACTGGACACAGTATTCCAGATGCGGCCTGACCAGTGCTGAATAGAGGGGAATAATCACATCCCTTGATCTGCTGGTGGCGCTCCTACTGGTGCAGCCCAATATGCCATTGGCCTTTTTGGCAACAAGGGCACACTGTTGACTCATATCCATCTTCCCATCCACCATAACCCCCAGGTCTTTTTCTATAGTGCTGCTACTTAGCCGATCGATCCTCAGCCTGTAGAAGTGCATGGGATTTTTTCGTCCTAAGTGCAGGACTTTGCACTTGTCCTTGTTGAACCTCATGAGATTTCTTTTGGCCCTATGCTCCACTTTGTGTGGATCTCCCTGAATCCTGTCCCTGCCCTCCAGTGTGTCTACCTTTCCACCCAGCTTGGTGTCATCCGCAAACTTACTGAGCATGCAATCGATCCCATCATCCAGAACATTAATGAAGATGTTGAACAGAACCGGCCCCAGGACCAGTCCCTGGGGCACTCCACTCGTTACTGGTTGCCAGCTAGATATTGCGCCATTGATTCCTACCCGCTGAGCCTGTTGATCTAGCCAATTTTCTATCCACCTTACAATCCACTCGTCCAACCCACACTTCCTTAATCTTCAGAGCAGTTTACAAAGAATAGCTAAATAAATCCTCACAATGCCCTATAAGGTAAGTAAAGAATAGAGTTGGAACTTGGATTAGAATGCAAGAGTTCTTGGTTCTGTGGTCAAATCAAGTCTTTGATATCTTCATGATTGTATAGATCCCTTTCATGTAGAGTACATAACTAAAAGTTAGTATGGTGCATTTATAATTATGTGATGGACCAGCAGCCAAATGATTGGTTGTTTTTCAGGTTATGCTCTGTGGCATGCAAGAAGTTGATTTAGCAGACTGGCAAAGGAACACCGTTTATCGTCATTATACAAGAAATAGCAAGCAGATCATATGGTTCTGGCAGGTATGAAACTTACAGAATTTGTATTTTCCTGTTCTCTTTTAGACAGACATGAAAACAGTTATATTCTGAAAGGTGGCCTGTTATTGTTCTGCATAAGAAAAACCTCTTCAAAGCTCTGGCCTTTGTATTATTGTTAGAAGAGGAATAAATATGTTTCAAAGCTTTCTTAATATACTATTTTAATATATTAATATCCATTTTAGGCTGTTTTACTTCTGGTATATGCATGACAGGTTTTTTTTAGTCCTCTAGTAATTTTTGTGTAATTCTCCTCTTTCGACAGTAGTTGTAGGAATGGGATGAAGGAACATAAGTTGAGTCCAGGCCTCCAGCTATCAGTTCCTCCTCCCACAACCTCTAGTATCAAAGGAGGGACTACTAGTTACTTTTGTAAAGTATTTGGGGGAATTAGTCACATAAGACATAACTTTTTGTGTTTAATAGTTTGTTCTTATTGTCTGTATTATATTTTACTACTTAGGTTTTCTTGTTAAACAGTAGTAGATGATTTTTTTAAAACAAAAGAGCTTTTATTTTTAGCATTAGTTAACAGAAGTCTTCATTAAATATCTACATTTAACAGACCAACTTATCTGACATAGTTACTTTCTTTGTTAGGATAGGATAAATTGTGATATTTCTAAATTGTGCTAACTCTTGAAAAATATTGACATTTTTTATCATGAATGCTGTAAAGCTGTTTTCAGGTTTGTACCTGTCTTAGAATGTAAATAAAAGAAATATTCTCTACTCTCTAAAATCCAGAATTCACCCAAAGATAAAAACAACAATCACAGCCAATACATTTTTTGCTGTGTGATATACAGTGTTGTCTTGGTGATCTGCTTAAGAATGGTGTATTAATGTTTACAGGAAAAGTCAGACATCTCAAGTCCTTTAAGACTGATTTGAACTATTTAGAGTGATCTAAGGGCTAGTAAGACAACAGAGTCCTGTGGCACTTTTAAAGACTAACAGATTTATTTATCGCATGAGCTTTCGTGGCTAGTGTGATTTGTCTGCTATAAATTTGGCAATTTACAAGAAACTAATTACTGTGAAAGCTTCATAACAAATGATAAAATAACTTAAGTGTTTCAACAGAGCACTGATGTCTTTCAGTTGCACAAGTTTGTAAGAAAATCAAGATTAAAGTAATGCCTATGCCATTTCATGGACACAAGAAAAAAAATAACTTTATTTTATCCCCCTCCTAACTAACAAATACTCTTCAGGTTGGATTCTCTTGTCTGTTAAGGCCATTCTGTATCTTGTAAGCATTAAAGTGACCAGAGATAGCCAGCAGAGAATTCTCCCTGTGCTGGGGAACTTTCTATTAGGGAAAAGGCTACTGGAAGTGCTTCTTCAACCATCCCCTACACCAGCATAACCTTACTTTTCCTTCTCTAGTCATAACAGGAGAGAGGAAGCATCTCTGAGGCATTCTATGGACAGGAGGGAGAGGGAAAGGGGCATGGTGGAGTGAAGCTCCTCTGCGTCTGATTCTTCACGGCTGTAACCTTATGTCAGTGGTGTCAGAGAAAGGTTCTCCAGATCTAACTTTTATATCAGAGATTGATAGCTAAAGATTATGGAGATACAGCTGCATCACTGCACCCCACTTCTTGACTGTAGTTGAGCTTTACACAGGCAAAGTGGAGAATTGTTACCATTATGCTTTAGACTTTGGCAAGCAGCACATTGAGTGAATATGTGGTCTTCAGCACTTCATATGTTCAGTGTTTATATAGTAGAGGACTTCATAGCCCCAGTAAAAATGGGGGAAGATATATTCAGGTGCCCCTGACCAGAAAGGTTTAAGGAATCTTTTGTCTTTGGAGCCTATGGGGGAGAGAACTGTTGGCCTGGATGCTACAGGGTGATATTAGAGGAGTAGGGGAGCTGTGTTTCAGGAATGGGGAGTGGAAGAAAAGCTGTTTAACGAGAGGGGAAAAAAAGTCAGTGACAAAAATAAGAAGTAGGGGTAAAATGAGAAGGAGATTTGAATGTGAAATTGATAATGGGAGGAAAATGAAAAGCAAGATCAGAAAAGGAAAATTGTCTGGAAGAGGACAAAGATGATGAAAAAGTGATTGTAATGGGATGGGGAAACTAACTAAATAAAAAATAGCTTGAGGTATAACATTAAAGACGAGGAAGGCTAGATTAAAATACAGAAGGAAAGGAAGAAAAGTGTAATATAAGAATAGGGATAAAGGAAAAATAAAACCAAATAGTAAACTCGGTTTCTTTTTAACGTTTGCAGATAAAAGATTCTGATAAAAGTATTTATGGAAAACACATGCTGTCGATTGCTTTCTCAGTTTATAATTCATGACCCTGTAACTCTGGAGGTACAGTCATTAACAATTCAAAATCTCAGCCTCTGCTTTTTACCTTCTCACTCATCAGACAAGAGACTCTGGGATCATTTGCTAGGCTCAGAAGCTCCTAGGCTTTGCTTAGGATAGTAACTCATGCAAAGGAACCCAGGAGATGAAGACTGTGCCTTATATACAAAGTAGTCATAATGCCCTCTATAACAAGATCACCTTCACTGCTGGGAGAGCAGACAACTATCAAACTTGCAATCCTCACTGTGTTAGTAAGGGGGATGATCAGCTGATACAGCCTCTCAAAGCTACATGCAGGTAAAGGATGCAAGGGGTCCCTCCATAGTAGTCTAGCTGGACCAGCCCCTTGTTGGTGAGGCTGCTGACATGAGCACGTGAAGAAGAGTACCGTTGGCTTCTGGGCACACTGTCCCATTAGCATTACACTCTCTGTCTTCCTATCTTTGAGTTACTGATTTTGATCAAAATATTGTGGAAGAATGGAGAGATTCCAGAAGACAGGAAGATGGCAAATATAATGCCAATCTATAAAAAGGAGAATAAGGACAACCCAGGGAATAACAGATCCATCATCTTAACTTCAGTACCTGGAAAGATAATAGAGCAAATAAGCAATCAGTTTGCAAATACCTAGTAGCTAATAAGGTGATAAGTAACAGCCAACCTGGATTTGTCAAGAACAAATCATGTCAAACCTACCTAATAGTTTTTTTGACAGGGTAATAAGCCTTGTGGATAAGGGAAAAGCAGATGAATGGTATATATTTACTTTAATAAGCCTTTTGGCCCCGATGACTGTCTCATAAACAAACTAGGGAAATATAGCTTAGATGGAGCAATGTGGGTGCATAACTGTTTGGAAAACCATTCCCAGAGAGTAATCATCAATGGTTCACAGTCAGTCTGGGAGGGCATATCAGTTGGGGTCTGCAGGGATCAGTCCTGGGTCCAATTCTGTTGAATATCTTTATAAATGATTTAGATAATGGCATGAGAATATACTTATAAACAATGCAGGCAGTACTACACTGGGAGGAATTGCAAGTGCTTTTGAGTATAGGATTAAAATTCAAAATGATCTGGAGAAACTGCAGAAATGCCTGAAATAAATATGATGAAATTTAATAAGGACAAATTTAGAGTACCCTACCTAAGAAGCAACAGTCAATTGCACACATACAAAATGGAAAATGATTGCCTAAGAAGGAGCACTTGTGGAAAGGGATCTGGTAGATATAGTGGTTCGAAAGCTAATAATGAATCAACAATGTAACACTATCGTGTCCCCCTTCCTAATAAAAAACAGCATTCTAGGATGTTTTAGCAGGAATATTGTAAGCAAGATACAAGAAGTAATTCTTCCATTCACCATCATGCTAATAAGTCCCCACCTGGAGTATTGTTTCTAGTTTTGGGTGCTACATTTCAGGAAAAGTGTGGACAAATTGGAGAAAGTCTAGAGGAGAGCAATAAAAATGATTGAAGTTCTAGAAACCAAACCTGTGAGGAAAGATTGAAAAAAGTGTATTTGGTCAGTTTAGAGAAGAGAAGGCTGGGAGGGGACATAACAATTTTTAAGTATATAAAAGGTTGTGCCAGGAGGATGATAAAAAAATGTTTTCCTTAATCTCGGAGGATAGGACAAGAAGCAATAGGCTTAAATTGAAACAAAGGAGGTTTAGGTTGGATTTTAGGAAAAACTTCCTAATGGTCAGGGTAGTTAAGCCGTGGAACAAATTGCCTAAGGAGGTTGTAGAATCTCTGTCACTGGAGGTTTTAGACAAACACGTCAGGAAAGGTCTAGTTATTGCTTAGCTCTACCTTGAGTGCAAGGACTGGACTACTGAGGTCCCTTTCAGTCCTACACTTGTATGGTTATTCTTCACCGCTGATGGTCTCCAATATATTCATTTTCTTGATGATCTCAACATTGCTCTTGGGTAACGCATCAAACCATAAAAAATCAACTCACTAGGAGGCTGATCTTAGAAGAACCCTAATCCAAAGCTCTTTTAAGAAGCTGGTGGAACTTTTTAACTTTGAGGAAGGGCAGTGGAGGGAGAGAGAGGCTTAGCAATTCTGAGGAGGGGGAATGCCTTTCTGGGAGAGACCCCTCTTTCCGTTCCAGATTAAGCAGTTTTCTACTATACTTCAGGCCAGACTCTACTGACAACAAGGAGAAATCTCCAAAGACATGGTTATTTAAAGCCAAGGAAGGGTGAGGCATACTTTCCTATGCAGTAGGACATGCATGAAATTTGTTGACAGAAATATTGGGATCATCAATTTACTAAACTCACTTTTCCTTAAGTCTTTTGTATGACATTAAATACTTACAAAGAAATGGCTTCATATTGTCCCTGCTATGCTTTTGTCTAGCAATATTGGCCAGCAGTATCCTTTTGGATCCAAGTAAAAGAAAGCTACATAGATATTTTAAGAAAATAAATTGTTACTAATTAACTAAATTATTAATAAATGATGCTTTTCAAAAAGTAAAATCAAAGTGTTAAATGAAATTGTTATATTCAAAGTTAAGCTGTTGAAACATTTTCATTGGGGGAGTTTATAAGAAGAGAGAACTGAACCCTCCCCCACTGACAGATTTGATCTTGTCCCTTCAGACTGCAGAGCAGAAGAAAAACCTACTCTAGCAATGGCAAGTCTGGTTACTCAGGGAGGAGTAATTGATATCAGTCTTCGGGCAAGTCTATAATACAAAATTAAGTCAAGTTATGTTGACATACAGCCACTGCAGTAATTGAATCAGTTTTATGTGTCCACACTATGTTTCTTGTGTCAGTGATGCATGCCTTCACCAAGAGTGGTTGCACCAATTTAACTGCCAGTGCTGGGGTATTATGGGGTAGTTACTGAAAGGCATCAACAGTCGATGTAATCAATGTAGTGTCTACATTGACATTGTTTCAGCTTAACTACATCAACTTAAGCACTATGCCTGTCATGGAGTTGGAGTTAAGTCAGTATAATAGGTGAGTTACATCAGTGGGAGCTACATTTTAGTTAGATGCTGCAGAGTTAGGGTGATGTAAGGAAGGTTACTCTGTAGTGTAGACCAGCCTTAACTGCATCCTGATTAAAAATTTAATGGGTAATACAACTGTGTAGCTTATTACCTAATAACTGGAGTTTTCAAAATAAGGAGCATCTTTGTTAGTCTGTCTGATTCTTTATCTGTTTACAGAATGCCCCACTTCTGCCTATTCTCCTTGCAGTTACAGGGATCATCAGCACATAGGAACATTGCAATTACCATACTTAATCAGCTGTCCACATAGTCCAGTATCCAGCTTCCAGCAATGGCCAGGGTCAGATGTTTCAGAGGAAGGTGCAAGATACCCCAAAATGGAATAATTTGCCTAAAGGAGAAGTTTCTTCCTAACCCCGGGCAGTTAGTGTTTGGCTTTTGCCCCAGAGCATGAGGGTTTATATCCATTATATTTTATTTATCCTATCTGATGTAACATGGGATGCGCTCATTGTCCGTTGACGTCAGTTTTTTGAATCCTACCAAATTCTGGGTTTCAGTGATATTTTGTTAGTGTGTTCCACTGATCAATTGTACATTGTTTAAAAAAAAAATTAAACAATTTAAATTTGTTGCATTTCAGTTTTACTGACTGTGCCAGTATATAACAGAGAAAGGTGAAGACAAACTCCTGATTAACTTCTCAATATTATTTGTTACTGCGTATACTCCTGTCGTGGCCTCGCAAAAAAAAACTACAAAAAACCCCACCACATGCACACACCTAATCTTTTCAGCCTCTCTTTTTATGGGTTTCCATGCTATCATATTCTTTGCTCACTTTGGACCACTTCTCATCTGTCTCTGTCTTTATTGAGAAGCGGTGGCCAGAACTGAGTGCAGTATTCAGTATGAAGTTATATGCACTCATTTTATATAAGAATATAATACTTTTGGTATTTTTTGTATTGTGTTCTTTATCTAGCTTAACATTTTATTGTCCTTTTTGATCACCACAGTGCATGTATCAGAGATTTTCACTGAGCTGTTAAGAATGCCCATGACATTTTTCTGACTAGCTAGTTAATTTAGAACACAGCGATGTGTATAAGTAGTTCCAGTATGCATTATTTTGCATTTGTCAAGATCGTTTCATATATTATCATGCTGCCATATCTACCTAGCTTAGTCTCTCTAGAAGTTTTCTAATTTATAATTAGTCTTGACTGACCTAAATAATTTTATTTAATTTGAAAATGTTGCCACATCACTGTTCATTAGATCATTAATGTATAAAACATTAGCCCTAGTCTGGATCCTTTGGCGTACCCAGTGTTAATCTGCTGCTATGTTGAAAATTAACTTTTTTGTTTTGACTTTCATTTTCTATCTCTTGGTCAGTTTCTAATCCATGATAATAGTCTTCCACTAACTCCATGGCTACTTAGATTTTTTGATAGCCTCTTGTGAAGAACTTTGCTAAGGCTCTTTGAAAGTCCAAATGAATTTTATATATGTTTTTCCTTTAATCTGCTATTGTCAAAAAATATTTTATAGATGCGTTTTCTTTACAGAAGATGTATTGGCATATACTTGTTATATCATATATGTGGAGGTGATTTTTGTCTTATGAGGAAAAGAAATAAGGATATTTACTGTATATTTCTCGAGATCTCCATTTGCACATTTTAAAAAAAGATATGCTACATTCCAGTCTTCAAGAATAAAAAACTAATTTTAACGAGGCTATGTATTTGTATCAGTTCAGCTATTCATTCTTAAGATCCTTTAGAAATTGTGAAGGAATGCCATTCAGTCCTGGTGTATTTGCTATTTAACATATCAGCTATTCCTCTTTTGATAATTCAGTTTTGATGTAGTACCTTATTTTTATTATCTGAAAAAGTAAGTCTTGAGTGAAGATTGATGCAGGGAAATCATTTAGTAAGAGAACTTTGTTTTCCTCACCTGCTCCCTATATAGTTCAGCTTGTAGACCCACTGATTCTCTTGTATGTCTTTTTTAACAAAAGATGCTTCTGTTCACAAATTCAAAGATCCTGAAGGACTAGGTCTCCAAGCAACAATCCAAAGTTGTCAGCAGAATAGAGGTTGTGACACTAGAAATGCAAATCTGACAGCCCAGATAATAGACTACATAATTTTCATCTTCTGTGAGGCAATATTACAAATGACTCTCTGGCATCTCCTCAGTGTGCTACCAGAAATTCACTTCCTTAATGCCAATAGTCTTTGTATCACCCTTCTTTTCCTCCATACTCCAGATACAAGATGCCTTGAAACAGGAAATCCTGACACCTAGTCATCAGAACAGTGATCTTAATCCCAGGAAAGGAGAGTCTTCTAGTGATTTACTTTCCGCTGTTCACATTATGGAAAATAGAGAGAGAGAGAATATCTTGTCAAATCGCACATTTTGAGCTTCATCATGAACAGGTATTGCAGGTGGAGAACATCTATTATATTGTTGTTGACTGAAAGGATGCAGATCTCATTATCTCTTCTTCAGTGTCTTATTAGGTTTTCCTGTCATTCTAATTGAACTCAGTAGAAGGCTCCATGACATTTCACTCACTTTATTTTGGTGAAAGCTTTCTGTTGCTGAATGATTTCCATCCTGTTATGTTTGGAAGATTGACTGGTAAACGGTTTTTAGTTGAAGAAAGCTACTAAGGGACTATATAGAACTGCTCTGTCAGCTGGTATTTGTATTGAACTCTGATATGGGCAAATTGATAAATTGTCCATTTGGAAGGTCTTTTGAAAAACCTTCAGATGATGTGTGCCCATGAGAACAAGTCTCTGTATTATTTTAACGTATCCCCACAGGCTAATCCAACCTCCACAAGCCAAATAAAATAGTTTGATCAGTTTCTGAAGATAAAGATGTTTTTCATCCCAGGAAGCCCTTCACACTTCTATGTTTCCACTTTTCCCAGTAGGAACATTCCCCCTCCCCCCCGCCCCCCCGGACAAGCAGTTTCAGGATCATAAGATCTTTGGATTTTGTCATATCACTATGCTGGTGGGAGTGCCACCTGTACCTTAGGAAGGGTTTTAATATGTGGCCCTGGGTTGCAAACACAACATAGCTCTCCATGAACTCTGTATGTTCCCATCTGACATTCATTCACTTTCCTTTTATTGGCTTTTTATTAAGTTTTCCTCGTAGTATTATTTTGACTGATAGAATGAAGAAAATTGGTGTCCTTTCATCTGATTTCCCTTTTACCTTTTGTAATGAGAATTACCCTCTATATAGGCTCCTGTCTTTGTAGCTAAGACAAATGACAGACCATTCATTTTTCCTCCTCCTCTCCCAATCCTGTTAGAAAAGGAAATGGTCCGCCTCTCTGTAGATATGATCAGAACTTCTGAGGCATTCTGACAGAGGTCAGAAGAGTTCAGGTCTTGTATTCATTTTATTTCAGGATCCTAAAAAAAGTCATAAGGCTTTTCAGTCTTAGCTATGTGGGTGCACATATGTGATACCAGATTTCCTCATTATCCTTTGGAAATTAAGTTCCTTTCCACAAGAGTATGCAGAGTGCTTTGGTTCAAAGAGAGTGACAGAACAGTTGACAACGGCTCCTTGATATATATATATATATGATTTATTTCAGTTCTGCTTGGAGAACTGTGTTTGTCAATGTTTCCTGAGTATAGTTGTCCAAAACAATTTAGCCTTGCTCTTTCATTCTTCTCACGGTCTCTCCGATTGTTGTATCTTCATAACTATACTGTACTCATTTCAGTTTGCAGAGTCCTCTGCAAAAAAGAAAATGTCTTTTAAAAAAAATTTGGTGGTGCTTCAAGTGCTTGCTTATGTCTATTCCAAGTAGGTGCATGTATCTGTCATGTGCATAGTTGCTGGAAGACTTTTTCCTCTGGTAGTATCTAGAGAGTCAGCTCGGGAGCCCCTGGATTTGAGTCTTTGGGGAGCTCTATTGAGGGCTCTGCTGACCTCCCGCCTCTTCAGTTCCTTCTTATCACCTGTGATGGTTAGCTGGTACTCTTCTCTTTTGCTCCTCAGGTGTCCCCTTCTCAGTGTTTATCCACACTATTACCTGTAAATAGAGTAGTGGTGTTTATTTAGAGTTAGGTTACAGTAGTTTGTGGTAAATAGATCTCCTTAAAGGATCATGCTTTCCCCTTTCTTCCTGGGGTTGGAGCATGTCTTTCCCCTGAGTTTAAACTCTGTGGGGCTTGCAAGAAGTCCATGCTCAGGAGACATCCACCTGCTTCAAGTGCCTCAGAGAGATTCACCAGACAGACTGCTGCAATATACACAGAGACTTTCAGCTCAGAACTTGGATGAAGAATCAGAGATTAAAGTTTATTCTCATGGAGGTGGCCCATCCATCCATCCATCCATCCATCCATCCATCCATCCATCCATCCA
>ML685849.1:2146485-2167500 GCA_007922175.1 Pelusios castaneus | reverse complement strand
ATCCATCCATCCATCCATCCATCCATCCATCCATCCATCCATCCATCACTGAGCTCATTGGAACCAATGCCCAGCCACACTGACCTGTTTTCAGAGCACACTGGCATCTGTTTGTGATTTGGTGCTGAGAAAGGACTCTGCTTTATAGTTCATGGGTCTAACTGTCAATTCACAGTGCTTCCATCTGGTCTCTTAGCAACTCCCAGAGTGTTCACAAAGTGGATATTGGTTGTGACTTTGTTCCTCAGAAAGCGGAAGATACAGATCTGTCCATACCTGCATGATTGGCTAATCAAAGGCTGCTCTAGGCAGCAGGTGGAAGCGGGTGTAAAATTAATAAACTTAATCTTCACCAAATTAGGCCTCTTGATCGATTTGCAGAAGTCAATCCTGACTCCTGCCCAGAGGATGGAATTTATAGGGGCAATCCTAAATTCGAACCAGGCCAGGGCATACCTCCTGTACCCATTATTTAGGGTCATATGCTCCATCACAGAAACAGCACCCTATTATTACCATGGCTAGAAGCTGCCTGAAAATGTTGGGCGACCCAGTGGTATGCACTTACATAGTCCAACATGCCAGATTGCATCTCAGGCCCCTACAGGCATAGCTGGCCTCAGTTTACCGCCTATTCCGAGACTCCATGAACAAAATATTCTAATCCCTCCATCCATGTTGGAAACACTCTACTGGAGGCTAGACCGGCAATTAGTCTGTGCAGGCATCCCCTTCGCTTCTGTCTCCCATCTTGACCTTGGTCACCAATGCTTTGGAAACAGGCTGGTGATGTCATTTAACATGCCTCAGGGCTCAAGAGCTATGATGTCAGGAAGATCTATCTACCCTGTCATGTAAGAGAGCTGAGATTGGTACAGTTTGTCTGTCAGGCCTTTAGTACGCAACTGGAAGGCAAATGCATTTTGGTAAAAACAGACAATACAATGGCAATGTTCTATATAAACAGACAGTGGCATTTCCTTGTCTCCCCTGTGCAGGAAGCCTTGACCAGTGGCATTTTTGCTTCGCTCGTGTGATTCATCTGGAAGTGTTTTGGTTGCTGGGGTCTCAGAATCTGCAGACTTCCTCATCAAGTCAATATCCAACCAAGAGTGGTCCCTCCATCTGGATGTGGTAAACATCTTCAGAAGGAGGGGACTCCCCATGTAGATTTACTTGCAACAAAATCCAACAGGAAATGCAATCAGCTCTGCTCAAGTCAAAACCATGTTCCACAGTCCCTCACAGATATATTCCTCCTCCTGTGGACAGGGATCCTGTTCTGTGTGTTTCCTCTGATACCCCTGGTTCACAAGGTTCTTCTGAAGGTCAGGAAAGAAGGATCTGCAATAACCCCTGCTTGCCTGCATCAGCACTGATATACTACACTTCTTGAACTCCCAGTAGAGACTCCCATCTGCCTTCAGCTAGTACCAGATCTAATCACTGAGGATCATGGCTGCCTTAGACACCCAAATCGACACCATGGCATGTAAGCTTTATGGCTAAAACTCCAGGAGATGTAATGTTTGGAGCAGGTCAGAGAGTGCCTCCTGGTTATTAGAAAACCCTTAGCCAGAGTTATCTACCTGGTTAAATAGAAGAGATTTTCCATCTAGTCCATTCAAAAAGATGCTTCACCTGAACTATCATCCACAACTTTACTCTTGGACTACCTGTTGCATCTTAAGCATCAGAGACCTTTGGTGTCACTGATTAAAGTACACGTGGCTGCAATCTCAGCATTTCATCCTTGTTTGGTCTTTGCAAATTATGGAGTAAGTTGCTTCAAGGACCTCAATAGGCAGATCCCCAATGGAAGCTTAACGTGGTGCTGTCAGCATTGATGAAGACACTGTTTGAGCCATTAGCAACAAACCTGTCATGGAAGTTAGCCTTCCTATTGACCATCACTTCAGCTAGATGGGTTCCAGAGATTGACACTCACATCTGAGCCTCCTTATACAACCTTATTCAAAGAGAAGGTTTGTCTGTGCCTGCACTCAGCCTTCCTCTCGAAGGTAGTATCACAGTTCCATTCAAACCAGGACATATTTCTTCCGTTGTTTTTTTTACCCCAAATCATATGCCAACACCCGCAAGCAGAAGCATCATTCATTGTATGTTAGGAGGGCGTTGGCTTTCTATATCTAAAGAACTAAACCATTTAGGAAAACCTCTCAACTCTTCTGAATAAAGGGTCTGTGGGTGTCATCTCAAAGAATCTCATTGTGGATCACGTCATATATCAAAACTTTATTATGAGCTGGCAAATGTACTGGCTCTCGTACTGAGAGCTCACTTCACAATTGTCCAAACGTCCTCAAGAGCTTTCCTAGCTCAGGTCCTGATTTAGGATATACGTAGGACAGCAATGTGGTCGTTCATCCACACCTTCCCAATATATTATGCTATTACTTCTCAAGCTAGAGCAGTTGGGCAGTGCTTCAACCTGTAGTCTGTTGAACTCCCCTTCTCCTATGAGTGTGCTTGTGAGCCATCTATTTGGAATCAACAAGAGTAAGCACTTGAAGAAGAAAAGATGGCTACTAACTTTCTGTAGCTGTTGTTCTTTGAGATGCATCACTCATGTGCATTCCAAGACCCACCTCTCTGGCTCTCTGTTGGAGTCTGCGTGTAAGAAAGGACTGAAGAGGCAGGGGATCATCATAGGCCTATATAGGGAGCCATGAAGGTGTGACTCCAGAAAGCTCCAGAGTCAACTTTACAGGAACAACAATATTACAGGAAAACTTTCTGGTGACGGTGTATGCAGCATGTACACACCTACTTGGAATGGACATGAGCAACACATCTCAAAGAACAACAGTTATACAAGATTAGTAACAGTCTTTTATTCCATTTCTGATTAAATTAAAATATTGCAAGAAAAAATGATTTTTTTTTTTCCCAGTTAGGTCCTACTTAACCTATAATGGTGGGGATTTTAAGGGTGCACTCTTTAAAAACTACAAATATTTTGCCTTGATTGATATTAAAAAGATTACCACCATGCTTAATCAAAATAGCAAAAGTATTCGGAGGGACATGCCCTATATGTGTTCCACTTCAAGTGTGCATATGCCTTTGATCAAATACTTTTTGTAGCAGCATCCATTGATCCATGCACCCTAGCTGTCCTTGTACCCTGAACCATCCTCTTTCCTTCTCAGTCATCGTGGGTTTAAGATGCAGTGTCTGTAAAGGACTGGGGCATAGGCAGTCTGGCCTAGCGGTGAGAAGATCAGAGGTAATATTAAGTTAGAGTCAGGAGGCAGAGTCAAAAAGTTTGCTGTTGTCCAGAAAACTTCCTAGGGTATCCTTGAGGGTTAAAATAAGGTGCTTGGCTCATCAGAGGACAGCAGGGTGCGTTCATTCTGTGTCCTTAGGCAGTACTTCCTGTGGTGTCTACTCTCTACAGTGCTCTCTGGCTGTGGCTCTGTATAGCCTCCTGGTGACCCTGTAGGAACATCAGCTGTTCCAGGCTCTGCAGACCCAGGTTCTGGTAGTCCATGGATCCTTAAAATGTCTTGTGTTGGCTACTTCATAGTTATTTTTTCCTTGGGTAACAGCATCTAATTTTAACTTTGTTTAGGTATTAGTACCTTTTTTAGTTTTTGCTAGTTCTGGTAATGTTTTTAAAGGGATTTCTTGAGAGATTCCCTGTTTTCCTTCCCACCATACCGCAGAGGACCTTTCCTTCTTTGAAAGATCTTATCCTCCAGATATGCCTAAATCCCCTGGATTTAAACATTGTTTCACTTCCCTGTATTCTGTCCCAGTTAGTGATGGTCAGTCTCACTGTATCTACTACTTAGGGGGCACTCATGTACCATCAAAGTGTAAAATTTGTTCTGGGTTTAAGAGTAGGTCCAGAAAAACAGATTAATTTTAAGTTCCTCATTAGCACTCCAGTTAACCTACCTTAAACCCAGGCCATTATACGCTCTTCCCCTGTACATCAGTCTTCGGGTAAGCAGAGTGCCACATTGACCTCTGCAGCCAGCCAGTCGGCCATCCCATTCATGTGAGAGAATCATGAATTGATGGCACCAAGACTTGCAGAAAGAGGTCTAGAGCCACTTAATGAGAAGGTGGTGTCAAGAAGCCTAGGTCACTACAGTGCTGTTTGGAAAGCTTCTGTTCCAGAAAGAGCACTACTGAGACTCCACACTGTCCCACTACTGAGGAGCTGTCAGCTAAGGCTTCAGGAATTTTGAAGTCTAGTGGTATCAGCATCACTTGATCCTGAAGCCAGCCTTGGTACCACTCAGTCGCTATCATGGTGCTAGAATTCATAAGGACTCTATATCAGTGGTCAGTGCTGGCTGGGGGGTCCTGCGTAACCCAAATTGATGTCACAAACTGATAAACTGGTGCCGTCAAAGCCAAGATCATCTTTGGCATCACCTCTTTTCACTTCCAGCATCTCAAGAAATTTCTGTACAAATTCACCTGAGTCTTGTTTCTTTGGGGATTTTTAACTCCGATAAATGAGAGTTCCTTCTACTAGCATGCTATGGAAAGCTTCTTGTTACTGGAGCCCTATCTATCATTAGTACTGCACTATTCTCTAGTACTTCCTCCCTTTCCAGTATCCACTAATAGAGACATGCAACCTCCCTCAACACCACCGCATCTGTATCTCCTTTGTTGTACTATGAGGAAGATAATTTCTCAGACTCTCAGATTTCTGTTAGAGGCTTGCTTGATAACCTGTCTAGAACTACCTGTCCTGACTTTTTTTTTTAGAGGAAAGCTCCAAGACACAAGTCATTCTGTTATTCCTCATTCCTCTTGGTATGATCAACCCTGGATACCCCTTCCTTTTCCTTATTCACCCCCCTCCCTTGCAGTGGCCACATTGGGACCCATGGGCCAGTTATTGACAACAGTTTTTACATCCTGAGTACCAGGGACACCCATGGGGAACGATAGAAGCAGAAATCACTTGCTGCAAGAGAAATCTCTTGAGGAACAAGAGAAAAGAGTGGATGAGGAAGCTATACCACAAACTTAACATCCCCTCACCTGATGAAGTGCTGGTGTCTCCCCCCGTTTCTCCAACCATGTGGATGACGTTCAGGAATTCCAGGAGTTAAGAGGATTGCTGTCTCCCTCCAAATCCCCTTGGAGGAGGTTTGTGGCATCCATTATAAACTTTTGGACAGTCACCACACTGCTATTTTGAATTGGATAGCCTTACCTGTAAATGAGATTTTCCTTGAACATGCTGAAAAAAATTGACAAACTGTGACTACCCTAACTCCAGCACATAAAAGAGCAGATAACTTACTTTCCTGCTGTGTTTCTGAATGTCTGTTTTTGTTTCTTAGTTGTTGTGGCTGTGAATAAGCATAGTAGACAGTGCTATTCTAAAGCAGGTCTGCTTTATAAATACAAAAACACCTGGATCTCTTTGGTCATAAGAGCTACTCTTTTGCATCATTGCAATGTAGAAACATTATTTGTCAATACAGTTATACTAACTTCAACAAATTTAACTCTTTTGTTGATCATCTGCCTCAAGAACATTGATAGCAATTTCAGACAATCATTGCAGAAAGGAGATTTTTATAGACATAGCTTGTTCTGTTTCTGCAGCAATTGTCATGCATTGCATCTCCTGGCTGCAATCCTCATGAATCTCAATGAAGGTCCAAAATACTATTGAGGACCTTCCTTGGTGACTCAAGCTCTTCAATGAGTTCACCAGTAAATCATTGCATTTTCTTAAAGATGTGAGGGTTATATATTATTATTATATTATATAATATACATATATTATCTCCCTCAGTATCTACACACCTGTGTAGAAAGTAAACTCAACAGATCAAAGACATTGCAGATATCCCTTCCAAACCGATTCCCTGCATATCATAGGCCTAAGAACCACCTAAATTCAGACCTAGATTCCAGAAGAGAGAACCATCCACCACCACATTGACCACTACACAGTTTTCCTCATTAAATAGGCATCAATTTTTATTTTTCGTAAAGGGTCAAGAACTGTGCCACTTTCAGTATCTAAACATGCGTTATTTTACCCCCTTCCTCCCACCATTTGAGGATCATCTCTCCAATTTCTGATCCTCGTTGGAGCAGATTACTTTAGACAGATGGATTTTGAAGGTCTTAACACTGGGCTGTTCTATCTGTCATCTCCATTTCCCCCATCCCTTTTTAGGGCCCCATCTCACAAAACATAGTCTGAGACAGAAAGTCCTATCCCTTCTTCACATAGGAGCCTCAGAACCATCACCTGTCCAGCCCCAAGGAAAGGGGTTCTATTCCAAATTCTTTCTGGTTCTCTAAAAGAAGGGCAGATGAACACCCAATTTAGTCTCACACTGTTGAACATTTTATCAAAACACAAAAGTTCAGGATGGTGACAATTGCAAATACACCATCTCTAAATCTTGGAGACTATTTTGCAGCCAATGACTGTATTTTTATATGACAATGTATCCATCTTCATAAGAGATTTCTGTATTTGGTGATCAGTCAGGAGTACTTCCTATATAAAGTGCTCCCCTTCAGATGTTTTACACCTCCAGAACCTTTATAAAAGTTCTAGTAGTAGTAACTGCTCAACTATAATGGTTAAGAATAATCTTCCTCTATCTCAGTAATTGGTTCCTCAAGGATTGTTCACAGTCAATTTCTTCTGCAGTGAGGCATAATGTGACCCAATTTGACAAGTTAGGACTTCAACAAAGAGAAGCATGCTTTGATACCAGTTCGACAAATAGAGTTTATAGGAACCATCTTGGATTCCTCATTGTCCACAGCTTATCTACAATTTATGACACATGAATCTGATCTCACAGGTCCAAACGAGCCCACAAAGAGTCGGAACTTGTCTCCAGCTCCTAAATCAAGTGACACCCTACACCTTTGTGACACTTCATGCCAGTTTGCACCTACATTGCACCCAAGGATGCTTTAGAATTGTGTACACTCCCTAAAGAGCAGGTTTAATTTGGTCCTCAACTTAATGACAAAGCCTCCCTTTGAGCCACTAGCTAAGTATCTATAAAAACTGCATTTTTAGTGGCTGTCACCTCTACTAGTTGAATTGGTGAGCTAGAGACTTCAATGGCCAATTCCCCCTTACAGCATTCTATAAAGAGATCTCTCTGGCTATGTCTTCCTGGTGTTTACTCAAGGTGATCTTGGACTTCCATATCAGTGTGGTCATTCAGCTGCCTATTTTTCACCGTAAATGTCATCTGTCTAGGGAAATAGTTGCCCTTTACAACATAGACATTAAGAGGAAGTTGGCTTTTTATTTGTAAAGGACCGTCTAAACCCTTCAAAACCTCTCATGCTGTTCTTGTTCACAGACAATTAAAGGGGCTCTCCAGGTGGTTTTGCATGTATGTCCATTCCTGATGTAAAGCTTCTAATGTTCAACCTCCTGCTGGGAAAATAGCCTTTTCTATCAGATCTCAGTCTGTTTCCATGACTCTGCTGAAGAATTTATCCATCATGGAAACGTGCAAAGCTGCCACATAGGCTTCAGTCTGTACCTTCTCAAGACATTGTCTTAATACACACCTCTAGGGCAGACACTGGCTTTGTGGGACTGGAGTTCTTCAAACAGTTTTACATCAGACTTTAACGTAAGAGAGGTTACTTATCTTGTACAGTAATTAGTTTCTCATGGTATTCTACTACCCATTTTTCTTCCCCTCTATTTTGGAGTCTTGTTTTGGTGGGACTTGGTTGAGAAGGAACTGCTGAGGGTGGTCTATAGCCTGTGCTATATACAAGCATGAGGATAACTAGGGCATATATGTGGACTAAATAGGCACTATCAAAAGTCTCCACTCAAAGGTGCAGGAGGCACCTTGAGCACCCCACAGGGACAAACATTTGAATCCAGTTACCGTACACCAGCGCTTCCCAACCTGTTTGGCTCAAGAGCCACAGATATCATTTTTACAACTCTGAAGGGCCACCAGTCTCTGCCACAGGCTATCCTCCACTGCAGCCAGACAAAAGAAGTTCAGTGAGGAGGCTGTCACCTTGCTGATCTCCTGTCTCCCTGACTGCAGCAGGGAGACCATATTCATCCTGCAGCCCAGTGTGCTCCACGTGGGTCCCTAGGCAGTGGGTCCCTTCTGCAGCCAGGGTGGAAGATCAGATCCCTCTGACTCTAGCAGGGACCCCAGTGCCTATGGACCTAGGTGGAGCACTTTGCCTTGCTGTCTGCTGCAGACGGGGAGAGAAGCACTGCTCTCCCATCCCTTTGGTTATAGCAAGAAGCCTGCACTGGTCTTGTAGCTCCGTGGAAATGCGCTCTGCCTGGGTTCTTAAGCAGCAGCACCTTTTGCAACCAGCAGGAGCGGAGCCATAGGCCACTACAAAAGCCCCTGCAGCCCACAGGTTGGGAACACTGGTGTACAGGGTGAGTAACTTCTCCTGGGAGATTTTCATATTTTTAAAAATATCTCTGTTATAAATTGATCTAATTTATTTGCCCATCTGCTGTCGGGTGTGACCAGCCTTCAGTGTGTAGTAGTAATGTGTTATCTTTGTGCACGCAACCCAAAATCAGTGTCTTCATGTTTACTGCCATATCACTTTGATTGATCATATGGTTCACTGTGTATTATTCTCTTCAGGTTTGCTATGGAATCACAGCTTTCCAAGTATCTTGTTCCTACATGTTTTATATTATTCTTCTCTAGCTGTATTAGCATAGTATAATTCAATATTGTTTTAAAGTAATTCTGAATTTCTGTTGCCTAGTTTGTAAAAGACACAGACAACGAGGTTCGCATGCGACTGCTGCAGTTTGTTACTGGTACTTGCCGGTTACCACTGGGAGGTTTTGCTGAGCTCATGGGTAAGCATAATGTGATTGAAGTATATTACTGCAATCTATAAGTCTTTTGTTATTCTGAATAGATGACAATCTTTTGCTCATTTCTTAATCCTCTATTTCATCTAACATTAGAATACATTAATAAGTTCATTACGCAATTAATGGCTTAAAAACATGCTTGTCCAGCCTGCGGCCCGCAGGCCAGACTCTGGCCCACCAAGGGCTTTTATTGGGCCCATGGAGTGCTCTGAGCTGCTGCAGGAGGCTGGGGAGCTGGGGCCGGGATGGACTCTTTTTAAATCCCCCGCTTTGCATGTGTGCAGGCAGAAGTGACCAGTTCAGAGAGCAGTTGACCTCGGGCTGGATTCAGCCCCATTAAGTTGAGGAGGGGAGGTTAGGGGCCCAGGGCAAGGACTGGTGGCTTCCCGCGGTGCAGGGCTGGGGAAGCGGGAGCCATGGCATTGGCAAGGGCGGAGGAAGAGAAGCCTGGAGAAAGGGATGGAGAACTCTCAGGGTGGGGGGAGGGGGAAGAGAAGCTGGGGAAGGGGAGCCCATGGCACAGGGAAAGGGCAGGGGGTGGGTGGGAGCCCGCAGTGCTTGGAAGGGTCTGGGGAACTGTCAGTGTGGGTAGGGGGAGAAGGAAGAGGAGCATGCAGTGCTGGGAAGGGCCAAAGAACTGGCAGGGTGAGATAGGGGGTGGGGGGGGGGAAGGGGGAGAGGAGCCCACAGTGCTGGGAAGGGAGAGAGAACTGGTGGGGCGGAGGGGGGGGCGTGAAGAGGAGTCCACAGCACTGGTAAGGGGCTGGGGAACCTGCAGGGGAAGATAGAACAGGAGCCCGTGCAGTGCAGAGCCGGGGAAGACAAGGGGTGGGAGAAGGGGTCGGTTGCTTGCAGGAGAGGGGAGTCCATACAGTGCAGAGCTCAGGAAGGGGAGAGGAACCTGCATGGTGTAGGGAAGAGGTCAGAGAACAAGGGTGGGGACTCTGCACGGTGTGGAGCCAGGAAAGGGCAGGGGAAGAGGAAGGGAAGCCCACATGGGGAAGGTGAGGGAACCTGTAGGGCAGGGAGAGGGAGACTGCATGAGGAAGGAGTGCTGGTTGCTGTATGGGCTGTGGAAGGGGTTGGAGAACCTGTGAAAGGGGAAGATTTGGTGAGCCATCGAGGTGAGTGGAGAGGGAAGTATTGGGGGTCCCACCATCTGGTCGCACTCCTCCCCTCCCTCTCCACCCTACTCCTCCCCTCCCTTGCTACTCCTGCCAAGCTCCCCTCCCCTGCCCCAACCCCTTGCCACCCTCCCACCCCTGCCCTGCCCTTATGCTTTCCCTTGCCACCCTATACATCCACCCTTGCCCTACCATGCCTCCCTGCCCCAGTACACATTGAGGCATCCTGAAAAGAAAAAAATAAGCCCTTTTCAAGTTTTCACAAAATGTGGTTTAATTAACAAGTGACAATTTGTTGTGTGCAGTTGTGAATGTGACACTTATCTAAAAGTTAATGTAATTTCCAGTTTTACAGAGACAAATTGAGTTTGTAAACTAGTGTTTATTTTTTGACTGTTTAAATTTAATCAATAGTATGATCTATTTCCACTATGCCTTATTTATCCAGAATTTGCTCTCCGGCCCACCGAATGAGAAAAGAATTGCAATATGGCTACTCACCCGAAAAGGCTGGGCACCCTTGGTTTTAAAACAACATTTAAAATAATCTGATTTGTTTTCTTGATTCAGGAAGTAATGGTCCTCAGAAATTCTGCATTGAAAAAGTTGGCAAGGAGACATGGTTACCAAGAAGTCATACTTGGTAAGTTTTAATATATTGGAATAATGAATGAATGAAAACTACTGTTTTGAACTGTTGTTCTTCATTAATGTAGTTTAAGACCACCTGTCTTGTGCCTAGGATGGTACAACAACAATTAATTCAGCTGTAAACTAATTTGGATTATTTGCTTCAACTACGTTTCTGTCCCTGACTCCCATCTGTTGCTTGATTTAGAATAAATAACTTTCACGTTACTGAAAAATCTCTGTTTCCCTTGTTTTTATACTTCAGATTTGTATTGTATATGTGTTCATATTGTTTTATTTTGGATTGTGTCAGTTACTTTAGAGGACTAAAGTGAAATCCCTTATTTTACATCCCTCCTTAGTTTTTTTCCTTCAAAGAGGAATAGTAAGTCATTGTTTCTGTTACAGAGCTAAGTTAGTATTGGAGTCAGTTATGTGATATTTCATCACAGTGTAACTTTCTGAAAATGTGTGTGCAAAATGTCTAGACTCTTAAAAAGTGATTGGAACCCTCCCAAACATTCAGAACTTTGAATAGCATAGAAATGCTTCTTTTCAGTCCCCACTACTCTACCCCATGCAGATACAGGCTCTATCTGCTATACATCTGAGGTGGAGAGAGTGATTGTTGTCAGTTAGTAGGACTGTTTTTTCTGCTATGTTGGTGGGAGCATATTCATCTTTTTCTGTTATTTTTATGAAGCTCATCCATCCTATTATTTTCCCCTACATGGTGTTATTTCTTTGAATGGGGCTGTGCTGAAATTGAAGATATTGCCTCCCTGTTTGAGGCAGCTAACAGGGTCCTTGAAGTATAGCAGAAGTAGCGGTATTAGTATAACCAGCAACTGTCTCTAATGATCAGAGGTGAGAATTTCAGATAAAGAAATATTTCCAGATGCCCCTACATGGAATAGATGGGCAGGGAGGTTTCCAACTCATACCAGAATTATTAGCAGGTATGTCAGATGAAGAAGATATCAATTTTATGAGATATTTTAGGTGAATCTATTTGCTTCCCTTTACAGTCTTCCCTTTCTCCTCTCCAAAGACTCAAGGAAGGCTAGAAGAGTAAGGCCATGTTTATGTGAGGTCATCACAATGCTGTCACTATGCCAGGATACTCCCATAGTGTAGAGATAGTCTGCCGGATTTTTTCTGTTCCTGTAGGAACACCACCTCCCTGAGGAACAGTAGCTAGGCCAGCATAAACATTCTCCTATTGAGGTACCTGCATCTATACCAGTGGGTAGGTAGGAATAGTTATTGCACTTGGGATTTTATGTGCAGACTAGGCCTTACTTAGACTCATTCATTTTATTTTTCAGATTTGATTATCTCAGCAACATTTCCTTACCCATTTTACAGTGAACTTTCTCTTACCAAAAAAATGTGAGAATCCTTCACATAGACTGCACAGCAATTATGTGCATTTCTACTGTACAGTAGATGAAATATAAAATAGGATGCTTTTCATCAAATTATCTTTTCTTTATTGAAAGGACATTAGGGTGACATGAGGATTAGCTGTCTATCTTCAGACACTGCAAAAAGGCTGAACAATACCTTCCAAAAGCTTCTAAAAAGCTATGTGTATAATTTAACTTTGAAAGAACCCTCCTGTGATTAAGTAAATCACCCTTTTTCAAGAAAAACTGTTCTCATGTGTGCATACTGTGCTCTATATATACCCAAAGAAACTTTAATTAACCAAACTGGAATTGTATGCACTTGAACCACATATACTTTATTAAGGTCAAGATAATTTGGGGGGAAATGTAATAATTGCACACGTAGACGACTTTCATAAAGTATCTGAAAACACTAACACTGCATTCCTAGGGATTAGTTGTCATGTAAGCGGCTTCAGTGAGATCCAAACTCCTGACTCTCATTATTACATTCTGACCCCTTGACCAGATGATGTAAAATTTTTGTAATATATAAATATTTTGTAATATTCTTAAAAGCAAAATTGTAATTACGCAAAATGTTATATATGGGATTTAGACAAATTTATAAGACTGTTTTTCTTTTTCCTCCTTCCCCTCTTTTCTTCTGTTTTGTTCAGTTTTAATCGTTTGGATCTCCCTCCATATAAAAGCTATGAACAGCTAAAAGAGAAGCTGCTCTTTGCAATTGAAGAAACAGAGGGATTTGGTCAAGAGTAGAAGTGGCTTTTGTCAAAGAGGAGATCTTGCATTATTAAAAAGTCCAGCCAACTAAAATTGCACACTTAGTTGTATATAAGCTGTTTGTTCTGTACAGTGATGTTTCTGGAACTCTAAAAGTATAAATGCTCTCCGTTCTTCCACAGAGATATGCAAAACAGTTCAGCTTTTTCTGGTTTATTTATTGCCCCTTCAAAAGACTGACCAGGAAAAACAAACCAACCATAAATTTTGAAAGCAGATAAGACACTTGATATATACACACACACACACTCTCTGTCTCTCACTCTAGAGAGCTCTAGTTTTATAGAGCTTTAAGTGTATGAAACATTACAGCCATTCTAAAGGACCTAGGGATTTGCTTTATCTTGGCTTTATTATACAGAAAAATGTGCAGACTGCTCTGTGTTCTCACTTTATATAACATCTCCAAGGTTATTTTATTGCATGGCTGTTCTAAAAGGTGTTAAAGGCTTAGGCCAAATATATTCTAAGTATATAGAAAAATGCTGCTGGCTTTTTGAGATGACAGAATGCCTAATTCTGTCAGTTCAGGTTGTGTTTTTGTTTTTTGTTTTTTTTAAATACTTAACAATAGTTGATATCCTCACTACTACATTGATATAGCCAAGGTCATGAATAAAGCCTTGATTACTTGCACAAGAGTCTTGTACAGTAAGTTGAATGTGATTAATGTTAAAAGCAATTGGTGCCACTATTCTGATTTACAGTAGAAACTGAACAGAATATTTTAATTCATGAGCAGCATTGAAATTTGTTTACATAATACCTTGGGTTCTTACCAATAGGACGTTGGGTAACCTTTAAAGAAAAAAAGAGAAACTAGCATATTCTCTCTTGGTCTGGTGTGTTACAGGTTTTCTTTCTTTCTTTCTTTCTTTCTTTCTTTCTTTCTTTCTTTCTTAATCTGTGATTTAAAATTTCATAAGGTAAGCTAATGTAATTTGAGATTTAAGAATACATAAAATGTAATGTGAAATTTCTGCTGCTTTTATGTTCATGTTCAGTTTTTGTTATGGATTTAGAGAACCCAAATGGAATGACAGTTACATAAACTTTGCACAATTAAACTAATAATTTTCTATTAGTATTAAATATTTTCATCCCTTTTAAGTCATGTAAAAATTCAGATGTACCTGAATTAAATAATTATACTTGTTATTCTTTTTCATAGGCAAAGTTTTTTTGTTCCAAGTGCACAATAATATAAAATTATTTTTATTTTTTTTCCAGTATTGAGGGCATTTGCTGAATTAAAAAGATGTAACAAATTATAAAATCTTACTGATGTGAATTATATTAAATGCTACTTTTTAGCAAACAGTGCTTCCTTATTATAGAGTAAGAACACTTAAAAAAAATTATCATTTGTATCATGCTTTCAATATTCACTGTAAATTCCATTAAATGTAACTTATACAAAATTTTGTACACACATAAAACTGATTTCTTAGAATGTGATAACATTTCTGTAACATATCTATAGTATTGCACTGTTAAAAGCTTAAATGCAGAAAAATATTGCTATATCTGTTCTTGTATCTTATCAATATAGCAATTCTACCAAAATTTTATTTTTAAAAAATGGATTGTGTTATGCTTTGTTATTCAAAATGAGTAATTTACTGGGGAGCTATTAACCTTTAAATGGCTTTGATAAAAGCTGTGATCTGATTGGCTCAGTATACTTTTATCATATATTAACTGCTCGTACACACATCAAGATTTTTCATCACTTAAGTTACTCTCACTACACAAAGTAATTTAAGCTGTTTTCATGAATTATACATTAATAAATTAAAGTTTTGAGATCACGTAAGTTATAAATGACTTATGTCAATTAAATTGGAGAGAGCTAAAAGTGATTTCAGAGGCTGGAGTACTAAGTATGCATGGTTTGCATAAACGACATCTAAGAGGGCTAAATTATAGTCAAATTGAACCTTATTAGTTTGCACTAATGAATGACTGTGTGACCCACTGCAAATTCAGAACCTTATGAATTCGTAAGTGAAGAAATTAAAAAACAAGGACAGCACATCACAAAAGGTACAGGGCCGAAAAAGGAAAACTTTCCCTCTCTCTTGTGAGTTTGGCATTCCTATATTACAGATCTCACTGATAGCTTTGAGATCAGATCTGAAATCAGGCTGAACCTTATCCAGTGATAGTGCTGAAGAGACAGTCTTGTCCCAAACGAAGTTTTCAGGCACAGGTTAATATTAGATTCCCAGTGCATCCTCCGCAGTGGTCCCCAACCAGTAGATCATGATCTACTTCTGAAGGGTAGTTGCCATTGAAACCTATGAACGTTGCACCATCTGCTGATGAAAGATTGAAGACCACTACTTCAAAGGATATGATACCTCCTGGGATAGCCTGACTGTACTGGCCAACTCCTCTCTACCCTTACCAGATTTGCAAGTGGAAATTTCAAGACTTGAAATTTCCACTTGCAAACCTGGTAAAAGTAGAGAAGGAGTTGGCCAGTAACAAGGCTTCCTGGTCTGGCCTGATGTTACAGGTGTGTTTAAATCTATAAATATGGTCCAGGTTGGAGCAATGTGACTACCCGGACATAACTGAAAGTAGCAGAATATTTAGGTGGGTGGTTCCTAACCTTTTTGAGTTAAGAATCGGAAATATCACTTTTATAACCCTGAAGGGTCACCAGTCTATCAACTTATTAAAAAAGTATTGAAATAAATAGTGATTTGTAGTTCTTAATGGTGTATATTTCAAGATTAACACTGTGATACTTCTGTGCTCATTGTTACATTCACTATTTTATATCTACAAGTGACTGTCACATGCTCACGGACAAAATCATTCGTGTAGATGAGTGACTGTCACTGCACATGGGCTGGCAGCTAAGTCATGGTGAGTGGCCTGGTCAACCTGTAAGGCACTAACTACTTCTTCTTTTTTTTTTTTTTTTTTTGGAATCCTGCCCCTCCTCCAGTATGCTGGGCCCTGGCTAATCCACCAGCAAACCTCTCCTCCCCCCACCACTGCAGCCAGACAGGAGCTCAGTGAGGGAGCTGTCCCCTGCTATCTCCTGTCCTCCAGGCTGTAGCAGGGAAACTGCATGTGTCCTATGGCCGTGTTCTTCCACATGGGTCACTAAGCAGTGGTTCCCTTCTGCAGTCAGGGGAATGGGAAATCAGTGCTCCCCTCCCTCTGGTTCTAGCAGGGACCCAGCACCTATGGACCCAGGAAAAGTACTTTGCTATGCTCCCTGCAACAGCCAGCCAGAG
Source organism: Pelusios castaneus (assembly GCA_007922175.1). Lineage (NCBI taxonomy): Eukaryota > Metazoa > Chordata > Testudines > Pelomedusidae > Pelusios > Pelusios castaneus. The sequence continues at coordinate 2,151,425 of ML685849.1, read as the reverse complement.
GGGAGCGCTGATCTCCTGTCCCCTTAGCTGTAGCCAGGAGCCTCCACTGGTCCTTTAGCCCCATGGCAACATGCGTCACTTGAGTCCTTAGGCAGCAGCTCCTGTCTGCAGCCAGCAGGAGGGGAGCAGTGGGCCACTTTGAAAAATCCCAAAGGCCACCGGTTGGGAACTACTGATCTAGATGGAAGCTATGCCGACATCGACCAGAGAGTGATAGTTGATCGTCTCCTTGTGGATGTGTGGAGTAGCCTAACAGTTCTCTATACCACGCTCATCCTCCCCATGTCCAGGCTGGTGGTAAAATCCTGGGGCTCTAAAGTGCCAAGGAAGCTAGATCCCTGGAAATAGAACTGCATGTGCACTCACCCCAGGGTTGGAGCATAGATCTGAATAGCTTTGAAATCAGCCCAGCCCCAGGCTGGAGGTGCAGTGAGCACCCTGGGATGACCTTAGTGACGTTCAGCACCATGGGACATCGGTCCAGAGAGAACAGGATCACCAGCCCCCCAAGAGCACGCTGAGGTGGCTCCCTCCTACTTGCTGCCAGGGGAATTTGGTGGCTGAGTCTGCTGCAGGAAGATCAGAAAATGCTCCTTTCCCCTGCCAAAAGGAAGGAGAGCACCTGCCAGATGAGGACACTGATCATGCAGTTTCTTGTGTTGGAGGTGAAGTACGAGAGGGGGAAGAAGGGTGGTCTGAGGATCCTCGCAGCCTCCCTGCCCCTTGCAAAATGACACGGCAATCCCTGCCTATCCCAAATGGGCGGAGGGCCCACAGGTAGGCTGTGATTTCCTGTTCTTTCCCCCATCACTGGAGAGAGCACTTCAGCTGCTTCCCCTGGAGCCATGCATGTCCACCAGGAAGAGTTGCAACTCATTGCTCCTTCCTCACAGGAGATGGGATGATGGTGCTGCATTACCCCTCCTGCACTGGGGGTTGAGGGAGTAGAGCAGCCACCCTCCCCCTCCCCCCCCCCCCCAAAGTAGGAAATGTATTTGTGTTCCACTTTCTTAAGAGTTGCCCCTGAGAAAAGGGAAGATGACAGGAGCAGAAATAGCAGGGGAGGGGCAGAGGGTTAAGGGAAGGAACCCCTCCCTAGCTTACAGGAGGGTTGGCAGCTGCAGCCTCATCATCAGCTTGGACACTGGGTTCGCAAGTTGCTCCATGCACAACTGTCCTCTCTCAGGAGGCTGCAGACTGAAAAGCTCTGAGCTTAGCACTGGCTCTTGCCCCAGTCTGGGCTTGGCAGCCACAAGCCAGGCAGGTGGAAAATGCAGGGGCCGCTTCCCAGAAAGCAGGCTGGAGAAAGGGAACAAAACAAGGGCTGCAATGCACAGGGGCCAGACTGAGTCCCAAGAGGAGAAGGTTGTCTTCACCGTAGGCTACTGGAAGTCAGACCTACGGATCTGATCTCCAAGGTCACTTGGAGGCCCCTGCCTGCAAAGAGAGGATTGTCCTCATCAGTGATTTCTACCTTGTGCCATCTGGGAGGACAGATGCCAGAGTGGTAGGAGTGATCTGCCTCCTGTAGGGTAAATGGTATTGCCCCCTTCCACTGCCAAACCTGCTGGACCGTCTCTGGGTGTGTGGCAGGAGGCCCAGGGGCAGCTCCCTAGATCCCTCATGGAAGGGCTCTTCCCCCTTCACAACACATGCTGGGTCATGCTACTTGCCACAGTTAACCTGTTAATAGAACCCAGCCCCCAGTAGAGTTGAAGGACTGGTAAGGGGGCTGGGTCCAAGAGCAATCAAGTGGGTTCAGATCTTGAAGCAGGAAGGGGACAACAGAGGGAAGGAAGGGCTCTGCCAGGCTCCTGGATGTTGCCACAATTGGCATAGCTGCAGCCCCTCCCTTCCAGCAGGACGGTTCAGCTGCGTGGCGGGGTATGAGGGGGAGCAGGTGTCCCCAGTTCCCACGTGGGGTTGTTGACTGCTATGGGAGGAGGAGTGTGGGGAACAGGTTTGTTATCAATGGTGGTGGTGACGACACCCCCTAGGGTCTCAGGTGTTTGGCCTCCATCGTTCCTTGCCAAACCAAGGACACTCCCCCTGGATGTACCCCAAAGCCTGGCAGAAACACCAAGCCTCTCCCAGTGAAGAGTGGACACAGTAGAGGGAGCTCTCATAGGGCCCCATAAGGGACCCCTCATCTCATATCATGCAGCTAGCTGACATGGCAAATACCAGTGAAGCTGGGTTGGAGTGTGAGGTCCTTACTGCCAAGCCAGAGAGGGTTGATTGTGGAGACGTTTCCTCCACTCCAGGTTCAGCACAGCCTGGGGGAGGAAGGGTGTGATGAAGGTAAGGTTACTTATGATCCATGTCCTCCCTCCTGTGGTGCTTTTCTCTCCCCCCCCCCCCCCCGCTTTCAATGCCAGGAAGATGACTTTATGACACATAGTGGAGGCTGAGGGCCACGTCACCCGGAGGTAGATTTCACTGGGAGATGCAGCCACCTGGAGGCAATGGCTGTCATGTCTTCTGGTGCAGGCACGGATTGACATCAACCACTGTGGATAAAAGAGGTAGCAGCCCTGGAAGTAAAAGCAGTGGTGGCCATGGCCATGTGCCCTAGGGCTGGTGTGGGAGCAGTTACTGAGGGCAGGTGACAGGAACATTGGGGTGGGGAATAGAAATGACAAAGGGAGCAGGGAGGGCAGAGAGACTCTGGGGAATGGGAGGATGAGTGCAAACAAGAACCGCTGGTGACTAAATGATGGCAAGGGGGAGGGACTCACTGAGGGGTAGATACAAGGGGTGGAGGGAATAGGGAAGAAACAAAAAGCATGGAATTGTAAGCAGGGGCATTGGGAACAAATGAGGTGGGCGGGGCAGGCTCAGAGATGGTTGGTTCAGGCTTGCACATGTGAACTCCACTCTCAGCGAAGTGGTTTTCCTGAAAAAAACCAAGACAGTTTTGTCCACAGGGAGGTGAGCGCAGAGCTTACACAAGCACTGTTTTATCCACAGAAGTCAGCTTTTGTCGACACCTCTACTGTGGACCCCAGCTGTGGTGCAGATCCTGATTTTCACTGTTACATGTCCAATCACTACTACATTTTAGTGAAAACAAACAAAAAAGAGTCATTCAGCACTTTTGCCCTTTTCACATTTTCTATTGTTTAGATAGAAATAACCTCTGTAAAGTACTATTTAGACACTTGGGGCGGGGGGGGGGGGGGGGGAAATATGTAAGCAGGACAGCAAAATGACAATGAATTTGCATTAGTATATTGTGTTGAAGCCAGCCACAGGTCTTGTGAAATGCTCTGTGGGCCAGAGAGCCTTCGCTGTAGATTGAAGCTGAGATCTTACCATGATGGGTAAAGAGATGCCTACCGAGGATACCAAAAAACATCATATATGTTTATGATCCACCAATTATATCTGAGCAATGCATGCCAATCTTTTGGCAGCAGCAGGGGGTGCCACAATCCAGTACTGGGTCCCGACCTGTGGTTTGAAAACCACTGACGTAACTAGTCACCTTGTTAAATATTCCATAGTGAGCGTTGAGTGAAGAATTCAGGCTGAGATGTGCCATTAAGTTTAGAAGAGTAAGGTGCATTGCTGAAGCTAGCTATTGGCAAAACCTAGCTACAGGTAATTCACAGCCCATCTCCACTCCAATGTAGGTCACCTTTGCCCCAAGAGAACAAAGATGCTTTTGCTCCCTGTACCAAGAGCCTCAACTACCCGATTCTCAAAAACCAAAGCCAACTCCCATACCATCCAAGGTGCAAAAAGTTCCAGACAATTTTTTTTTAGTACCCCCAAAGGTAACATCTCAAACTGAACATATGACACATGGAATTTATGTCAAAATAATAGTTTTTAGACAGGACAGGCAGATGCAGTAAAGGAGGATGGTGGGAAATATTATCACTTAATTTAGATCTAAGGTCACCCGTTGCCCGTGTAGGCTTTTGTCAGCACTTCTCCAGTTTTATTTACTGACCATTGCCAAAGCCCTTTACAATTCTGTTCCTCTTCATTTGTCCACTTTGGGCTCTTCTCACAGTGCCCCTTCCCACTCATCCCTCCTCTCAAACAAGAAGGTCACGGGAGGCTCACACGTCACACATTCTACACCAGGCCTTGAACTGTTCTCCCTGGACTAAAGCATGGAAGGCTCTTAAGTTTCTTCCTTCCCCCAATTTGAGAGAGCCACGTACCAGTCACCTACCATATGACAGAGCAGTGAGAAAATTAATATTTGTATAATGTGTAGAAAATTGAGTGTCATTTTTTTTCTCTTCCATTCTTCATTTACTGTAGGTTCTCATAGGTCTGTGCACCCACATGGATCACCTCGAAGAATCAGGTAACATCTACTGCTGTCTATACAGCACCTAGTCAAATAGGGCATCTATGTGCCATCAGCTATTAAATGAAATTTTCCCACTATATTCTGAGAACATGCCAGTCTGCACAGCAGTTTGAGAACTGTTGCTGTTCTGTACAGCTTTCTACAGAAGCAACTGTTATTAAATCACTTATTCTACAGCTTACATAATATGTCTTAATTGTCATCTATTAATTGGATTTTACTAAAGATATGCAGTAGTGAACTGATAGTAATTAAGTTGTTTTAATAACAACCACAGTGGAACAAACTCTGGGTGTTCTGGCTTGTGCTCCAGTCACATTTCATGACAACACAATGTAGTCTCCTCTTAATAGTTTACTTCTTATATAGAATGAAGCAGTTCCACAGCTTCTTTTTGTACCTAAAAATTAAAAAAGAAAAGTGATGAACAAAACAACAGCATTGTGTACAGGCTTTTCTATAGCACTTTGGCCCAGGGTATCCAAGTGCCTCACAATTCCCCTTTAAGACAAGTAAGTGTTACCTTAAATTTTAAAGATGTAGAAAGCAGGGTTTAGGAGTTGGCTGATTTACCCAATAGCAGGGTTTAGGAGCTGGCTGATTTACCCAA
>ML685849.1:2039211-2146475 GCA_007922175.1 Pelusios castaneus | reverse complement strand
TGATTTACCCAATAGCAGGGTTTAGGAGCTGGCTGATTTACCCAATATCATACAGGACTGTCATAGCACAACCATGAATGGAACTCAGATTTCTGTTCCCAGCCTAGTCCCTTCTCTACAGTACTTCTCTGCACATTTTAAGTTACATTTACACTACCCAAGAACTCTCGTCACTGTATTTACATTAAATGCATTACAGAGAAACAGTTAGCACTTATGAGAACTGCCATAGTAACAGATCACCTGCTGCTGTCTTATCCAATCACTGACAGTATTCAGAGCCAGCAAACAGGCAAGTTTGTGAGGGCCAGAGTCTTTCTGGGGCTTGTGGCTTGCTGCTCACTCTTCAACACTTTAGTAATCCATGTCATAAAAAAGCGTGACTTACAACAGTAGTCATTTGCAGCATATACATGATCATGTGGCAATTTGCTGTGCAATGTGTATTTTTAAAGAATACTTTGCTCAGTAAAACACCGCCTGGCACCCTGAGAAGATAATCATGTTGTCAGAATTATCTTTAGGAGCTCAACATCCAAAAAACCTTGGCCATTTATAATAGGGACCACCGTTAAGATTGGACAAGCGTTAATCCCATAAAATCTTATGTAAGAAGTATATTGCTTCTTCATTTTCACAGATTACAGTTCCAGAGAGGCAATATTGATGCATTATGATTCATCAGTGCCTGGACAGGATCCACAAGTTCCGGAAATACAATTTAATTTGAAACTGTTTTCACAGATATTCAACCACCATGGTGCCATGCTTGCTGATTTCCACACAGTTACACAATGCCATTCTTAAAGGATCTTTTTCCTACCTCTTTATCCTTCTCTGTATGTGCTGGATAATCCCTGGCTTTTGTTAGCCACAAGAGGGCCAGCTTTTTGTTGTTCAACTTCAGGCATGTCTTTGCCAAAAGCAGCAAGTTATAGCTGCAGAAGTTTGGATCAACTATATAAAAACAACAGAAGAGGGAGAGAGATTTTTGCCTCATTTACTACACCTACTTGAGACCAAAAGCAATTGTTTACTGGTTTGAGATGTTTTCTCAATTTAAATGAGAATTGTAGGAGCATGAAGCACAATCCAGATCACTACATATAGGTATGTGACTTGCTGAAACATTGCCACTTTCAAACTACTTAAAGCACTTATATTTTTGATCAGAGTAGACAAGCTGACAGTGGAACAAATGGGAAGTTTTCACTCGCTGTGCTGGACCCTGGAAATCTGGTGTCCAACTGACCCAAATTCCACAGCCATGTCAGTTAATTTTCATTAATATGTAGTCAAATTCCAAAGGGGTAGCCGTGTTAGTCTATTGTAGAAAGACAACAGAGTCCTGTGGCACTTTTAAGGACTAACAGATTTATTTATCGCATGAGCTTTCGTGGGAGAAAATCCCACTTCGTCAGACGCTTTGAAGATCTTCTCCCATGAAAGCTCATGCGATAAATAAATCTGTTAGTCTTTAAAAGTGCCACAGGACTCTGTTGTCCTTCATTAATATGGTAATTTTTGCCACCAGGATCCAGGAAGGAGTTCACAGCCAGCATCTGTGGCTTCTCTGTTGCTGCAATGCTATCCAGGAGGGCCTATTTCAAATTCAATATGTGCAAGGGAAGGAGGGAGTCTCTATGTAATTTCAGTGGCTCTTTCTCCCCAGCTCCAGGAGCCATGTCTGTACGCAGCACAGAGATAGCACTGGTGCAGCTGAAGCCTGAGAAAGAGGGGAGAAAATTTTGACAATATCTAAGGAAGTACTGATGGAAATGCATATGTTTAGAAAAGGGGGGGAAAAATCCTTCACTCTTACAAGACAGGGCTTTCATCTGGTCAAATGCTCTTACAGGCCTGTCTTGTCTGTGCAATGCATGTATTTTGGCCACAGACTTTATAACAAGTTTTCTGGGCAGAAAGTATTTTCTCCACATATCTTGCAGGGTGCGAATAATGACGACTTTCAATAAAGTACAGTAGATTCTGCTTATTAGCAATCTCTCAGTTCCCAGCAAAAAGTTGCTGGTACCCAAAGGTTGCCAATAAGTAAAAGGCAGGTTTACAGAGCAGGGAGTGCTGGGACTTACTGTCCTTGGCTGGACTCCACCAACGTGCCTGCGGGGATGCAGCCAGGGCAGGGAGCACCGGGACATGTACTGTATCTCTCCTTGCAGCCCTGCACACTGGCTGGGAGGGGTGGCTGAAGGCAGGACCAGAACGCTCTGTGAGCCTGCTGCCCAGGAAGAAAATGATGAGCCGGGGTCTCAATGCCAGGCATGGGGCACAGGCTGGAGAGCACAGAGTGGAAAAGGGCAGCTTTGTGGGCCCCCCTCCCCATGCTCCTGCTCCTAATGGAAAGTCCCAGCAACAAGGCCATTACTTCCCTGCTACTGGCACATTTGTGGGCCTGCAGCCAGGGAGGCATGTCAAACAATTGTCAAGAAAAGGTCCCTCAGTGGGATGGGTTCTCAGTCCAGTGTTGCTGTTAACAGGTAAGAGGCATCTAACTGTTTTCTCCAAAGGCCAACCAGCCATTTATAAAAGCCGGATAGAGGTGGAAAGGGTTAGCTTGCCCAAGATCACACAGCAAGTCAGCAGCAGAGCTGGGAATAGGACCAGGATTGTCCACTCCAGTCCCCTGGTCTCACCGCCAGGCCTGGCACCTGCCTCATTTAGATACACAGATATGCTACCTTCACTGGACAACCCTTAAATTACACCTGTGTTTAAAGCACTGCTATTTTGAAATCGAGTGCCGTGACTCGGCTACTCATGATTTGTTAGATGAATCAGGATACCCCAGCATGACAGCTTTGATAGTAATAAAATGAACAAACAATGAATAGAGGTTGAGATTTTCTGTTTTTTGCAGTTAGCACTGTCAATGGCAGTCAATGCCAAATTCCGCTCTCTTAGATATGCAATCCCACGGTTTACGGCTCTAACTGAAGGCAGAGCTTGGCCCTGTGACTTCCATCAGAGTCATTTTATATTTGCAAGGCTCTCTTTTAAAAAGTATACAGAATTCTCCTCCTCATTTTTCTTCGACCGCCCCACTTTTTCAAAGCTGAACTCCACCGCTGCAAGTACAACTTTGGCTTATCTGAGGTCCGTGATGTTCTCTGACTTCACTTCACTTTTCCTATGTATAGTGAGTCTCATATTTTGATCATTCGAATAGGACAACACAGGATGTTTCCCTCAACTACTTAAAAACAACCACGTTATCTTTATATCCAGCTCTTGGTATTTCTTTTCCCCATAAATCATGCATCCACCAGCACAATTTCCTGCCAATACTAAGTTTCAAAGGGGTAGCCATGTTAGCCTAGTTTGGCAAAATAAACAAGGAGTCCTGTAGCGATAAATAAATTTGTTAGTCTTTAAAAGTGCCCCAGGACTCTGTTTGTTTCCTGTCCTAACACACTCACAGGCTTTTCATTCAGAGCTTTACGTATAACCTATTTCAGGGTTCTAGGCTGCTGCTCGCCAATCACTGCGCTATCCGGATGTTTTCTAGGTAAGATCAATAGCAATAGTGAACTCCCTTGTGGTTTTGCTTACCCCTCTTTTCTGGGGTAAGAATGCTGTTTGGGATAATTTAGTTAGTTAATTAAAGTTAGTTGGCTGCTTTGGGGTTTTTTAAACTTGGGGGGGAGGGGTTAATTAAATGTGATGTCAGTGTTCTGAGACTGTAGAACTCGAACTTATATGCAAATTTGACTCAGTTGTCTTGGGGTTAAACAGGGACTATGGATTTTTCTCGCATTACAAGTGATTTGACCTCCCCCTCCTCTATGTGCTGTTCCCCAGTGTTTGAATCCTAACACCTATTTTGATTTGCTGTTACAGCCTGACCTGATGCTATGTCATACATTCCCCTGCATTTAATTTCCTCCCATTCTGTAACTTTCCTATCTTCAAAGCATCTGACGAAGTGGGATTTTCTCCCACGAAAGCTCATGCGATAAATAAATCTGTTAGTCTTTAAAAGTGCCACAGGACTCTGTAGTGTTCTGAGTGTAATTCTTGTTGTGATGGAAAGACTTTTTCAAAGAAACCTCACATTAAATAATTAGCTACAGTTCAATAGCTACTAGTCAGAATGTAGCAGGTAAATCATTCCCTCCCTGGGCCAGCTACTGTTTCTCCACTCCAGGTAGGGGGGATGGGGACTGTTTCTCCTGGTTGTATTTAAGTTGACCCATTAAACAAGGAAATGAAAAGTTTTCATTTTGCTTCTGGTGAAAAGCAATGTAATTCTTGATTCACTTCATATACATATAGAACTGATGGAAAAACAAGACTTTTTGCAGATTCCTTCCTCCCTCCCCCCCCCAACAGCTTTACTCATGAGTGAGAGAGAGAAATTGTCTTTGTGCTGGCTCTGTGCTTTTTCAAAGGTTGCCCACTTTGGATATACTGTAAATAATAGAAATATTGCATTGCTACAAGTAATATGCATACGTTTCACTACATAGTACATTTTTAGAAACATTTCAATCAAACTGAAGGCTACTGAATAACTTTGCAATTGGCTAAATTCGTCACATCCCAATTCACCACAGTTCTGTGGAATGGGGTGGGTGGGTGGTGGGACTGCCATTTAACCCAGGTCTAATGAGCTGAGCGGCACAGCAAAGGACTTTGAGCCTGTGTTTCAACAGTACATATGCTACTACATGTCTAACCCGATGGTATTTGCTTGCTTGTTTGGAATCACCATGGGTAAAAGACTCACACTATGTACAAACAAACTTTACAGAAATTACCTTTTTCAGCCATCTGAAAGTAACTTAGGGCCTGGAAAAGATAAGGGTCTAAGTTAGTAATGCAATACTGAATGAGTTTAAATCCCCTTTCGAGTCGGATTATTCCTGAGAACACCCACCTGTACAACAACACTGTGTATTTTAGGCAAGAAATACTGTTGATTATTTATTGTCAATAGAACAGAGACAAAGACCCTTACAATATGTATATAAACTACGACAAAATTATGTATTTAAAATATTAAAATGAAGCTTGGAATTCTTTAGAAAATTATTACTGTGGTTTTGCTCAGCGTACTTCTGTTTTTATATTACATATTTTTCTTGGTCCATCATATAAATAGCAAACCATGGTCCTGGGAAGACCTGCTGCAATTTGGTTAAAAAAACCCAAAACCTCCTTTTCAAACATATTAGGTTGGGTGACCTGCCCTGTAACTACCTGTATTATAGTTAATATTTGATAACTTTACATTGTAAAAATACAAATATGCAAAATTTAAATGACCCCCTGTAACATCTTTCATTGATTTCAGTACTAGAAATTGGGCTGATCTCAGAACAACTGAAGAAATATCTAGTTGTGTATTCGTTTTTAATTCACCACTCAAAATAATGCCTTTAAAAGTATCAAGTTGAGAGCACAGAAGCACTGAAGACTGAAGTCCTTCTTACACACGCAGGCTCAAGACTGACAATGACTATAGAAGCACATTGTCCTGCTCCAACCCTGATGGTCTGAGAATAATTCTATCTATGTGTCCATTTATTCCTTAAGCACAGAATCTCACTGCATCTTTCGCTGGCACTTCTTGCTGTTATACTTGATTGAATCACTCTCTCATTTAATAAACAGCCACCACATACTAAGTAATTTTTGCTCATTGTTAATAACCCACAGGGAACGTAGTGCCTAAAACTATTTTTTAAAAAGCCATGAAGCATCCACAGCATAAAAATGCTCTTTATGCTGATGTTACAGAAATTTATTTTCAGCAATGTGCTGACATCAGCAAGGAGTTCCGACATGGCAACATACTTCGTATGCTATTGATTTTTAAAGTACTGCAAAATCCATGGCCTGGTTTTGCAGAATTCAGCGGAACTATGAAATGCTGGCTGCCATTTTGGACTTATTCTTCTGAGGAATGAGGTTTAGCTGCTGCTTTATAAGTTACATATTTAGTTGCCTATTTGCTTTTTCAATCAAAATTCAAGCAACAAAAAATAGCTTTCTGCAAGGGAGTAAATCTCTCGCAGATACTTTCCTAGTGTTCTGGTTTTTGTGGTAAAAAGACATTATTTAGTAGCGGATATGGTCAAAAATTTGCCTGTTCCAACAGAAAACTTGAACACAGCTTATTCCTTAAGAGCAACGCCTGATGGCATTTTCAAAATCCAGGCACTCAACTGAAAATGTAAACATGTTTATAGTGTGACTTGATAAGTTCTCTGCGGGCCCTTCTGTTAACTCTGACCAAAGTTACATATACATAGTTCAGTAGGAAGGGGAGAGAGGGAAACAAGCCACAGATTCTTTGTGTCTGAATTAGGTTGAAAACACTTCTGCCATCACTATCCTTAGTACCTGAGGGCTTGTCTATATGACTACTCAGTGCACAGCAAAATGTACCTTGCACTAGCCTGCCACACACTAACTCTCTGCATGGACCCTGTTGCTGTTCACGAGAAATTCCCTTTGACTGGCCCCACTTTGAAACTAGAGTAGGAAACTTCCAGTGCAAGGCTGCAGGGTCCTCATAGACACTTAGTGTGTTTCAGGCAAGCGTGAAGTAGATTTACATCCCAGCTTGTCCCACACTCTTTGTGCAGGCAAGCAATGAACTCTCGTACTTAAAACAAAAGACTTGGAGTCAGGAAAACCGCTATATAGCCATGATTACAACACAGACTTCCTGTGTGAGCTTGGACAAGTCACAAACTCTGTAAATCTCAGTTTCTTCATATATTTAAAAAACCAAGAAGAGAAATAATACTGGGTCCCAGAACTTACTGAGATGGGCAAGTTGATATGTATACAATAAACTATATTCTTTTTTTAAAGAATAAAAAAATCACATGCCAATGGAGGACAAAGGGCAAGTTCAGTCTGGAGGAGAACTCAAGTAGTTAAACAGTCACGAGGATGAACGGGAAATATTTGCCAATGAAAAAATGACAAATTCAGAGGGAACCATTTTATTTTCATAGAGGGGAATGAAAATAGAAATACTGAAGATCATGTCAAATAATACATAGGTGCTCAGATATCCAGTGAAGAGCAACCAAGAGAGACAGACAGCTAGCTGTGGTCTGTCCTAATGGTAACTTATCTCTGCATATGCACCACTTTATGTGTTATGTGGGGATTTGGTAGTTAATTCTCACTGCTCCTTGGGTGTCTCTCTTTCATTAAATCATTCAAATCTGAAAGATGGTTCAGAGAATTCATGAACTTAGATAACTCCTATCCACTGTATATCATAAAGGGAAAACAAATTGGAGGCGTTCACCCTAGTCTCTGCATCTATTTCTTATGGACCTAAAATCATGTTTTCAGAGCCTCATAGTCCAAAAGGATATTTGCTAGAATAATGTCATTTGTCAGCTGGTGACTGTTCTAGGCAAGGTCAGACTTCAGAAGAAGGGAATTAACGTTAGTTGATTTTATATGGAAACCTGAATATTTCTAACAAGTTAACTTCATCCATCAATACAATTTTGTATGACTGTATCTGCATTGTTCAGCAAAATACAATTACTACTAGTCCATGGTAGTGGCTTCTTACTGGGAGCAGATATTTGCATGTAATACCTCTTCATAGGTGGCGTTTGGTGCTGGTGCAAATATTAGTGAAGATATTTTCCTTTGGTACCAGGACATTTCAGCAAATGAATAACACCTGCAGAAAAAGCAAAAACGGTTTTATACATTTCACCTTTCTCTTTTGTTTTGGGATTCATACTTTTTTTTAGGATGTGGAGAAAACCCATAAGTGGCATGATGACAAGCTTTCTGACAAGAATCCAAAATTAGGTGAACAATTCCAATGACGTTACTTTGTATTTGACTGAGTTGTTACAATAACAGTAAGCTATTTAAATATTGAAACAACTGTTGCAAAAGAAAAGACATAACTCTGCTAAAGTTTAGCACCTCCATTGGTGCTAATGGCTATTGCAAGGTAAAGATAAAAATCCAACTTTTATCACAAAAGAATAGAGCCGATAGCTTGATTTTAGTTAGGAAAATGAATCAAGTTGTTAAAGCTATTACTCCATCCAGATCCAGCCTTATGGCTTGTACTACAGTGATTTTACCATATACTGTATTTGTATCTTCTAAAATGTACTTGTTCCTCTTGATTATTACATTAAAATCCCCCCAAAACATTGGTACTCTTCAAAGGCTGCGTGTTCTACAGGCCTGAGCACAGAACTGGGAGTGAAAGTGAGTTGTAGCCCTGGCTCTGCCACTTGGATAAGTCCCTTTTCCCCATCTCAACTTCCCCAGCTGTCAAATGGAAATAGTCATTACTTGCCCACAGGGATGCTATAAGGACTAATATTTGTAAGGATTTGGAATATTTACATGTTTAAACATGTAAAGTGCAGCATATATAATACTGATAACCTCTGTAACACCGTGTTCCAAAAACATATTTGAATTCACATTTATTAGCCCTGATTTGCTAAGAAAACATTTGAAATTCCTCATATAGGAAGCAATGGTACCTTCCCCTGATTTCTGGGGACGGGGGCATGAGAAAGATGTGGAAGAGTTCTAGGAAAGTTACACATATTTAAGCCAGTGTGTTGACAGGTAGACACCCAAATAGGCACAGTAGCAAAGCCTTGGCAGAATGTTATCAGTAAATAGCAGCAAGGACAGAACAGGATGAAACAGAAGGGGAGCAAGAAGAAGAAACAGATTCAATAATTAACTGAGATTTTTAACCATAACGCTACAAAAGGAGTGTCTGGGAGGGACTCCCAATTCTCACAACATTTAAAAAAGTAGTGGCACAATTCCTTCTCACCTCAGCTATTTCCTACCATTTTCCTGGGCCATCTGGCTTGGACTTGAGCTGGTATTCCCTACTACTTCTAGATGTTTGAAACCCCATAACTGGGGTGGGTCTCAAAGCCCAGGCTCTCACTCCAGCAGAAACAGCTAATTTTAGCTCAATAGCTGGAGCCTAAGTCATTTGATCTAGGCTGTTAGACTCTCTGCTGCTGGTGTTTTTAATCAGTGTAGATGTAGCATGGCATTCTAAAGATTTCTTGTATGGTGCAAATGTGCCTCTGGGCTCTCTGACAGAGATATGGCAAAAGGAGGAGAAAGTGTTGCCTCAAAACATGCAGCCACAAACTTTAAACATGGCTGCCTATGATTTTTCTGGTAGAACACATTTTTTGTTTCCTGTATTTCACAAGCTGCCTCTCTCTCTCCTTCACTCTTCCTCTCAAGCCCTTTCTTTGACTGATGCATCTGAGTGCACACACCCACTGACAGAGAAAAGATACCAGGTCTCCAGTCAAGTTGCTTTTGCACAACATGCGGGGTTTGTACTTAAGCTAACTCCCAGCCCTTCCATTTGACAATCAGATTGACTCTCATTCCATCTAAGTTTTCAGAGACTCACATTAATACTAAAATAAATACAAATTCAGAGAGTTTTAAAAATGTAATAGCATATTTTGGTAGGATGACACATGTTTTTTGTTTAAGAACATCAATCCTTCCTATCTGCCCTAACCCTAATCTTTGCAAGCACCTTAAATTATAGTATCCATTTAAATTTTATTGGGGAAATTCTGGCTTTAATGAAAGTCAGTGATAAAAGGCACTACAGGTTGGATTCTCCCAACACTTCTAAGGCAGACACACTTCATTAACAGTGTCCACACTTTCTGGTGCCTGCTGTGAAAATAAACTGATGTCTACAAATAATTTTGCTGTATTCTGATGAACTAAAACTGAAACAAGGTCTCCAAGCAGTTAATTTAATCTTTTGAGTTATATTAAAACCTGGATGGCCAGATTCTTTCAAACAACTCAGGATACTTTTCAAAAGATTTTCATGGATAGATTTCAAGCCATTTAGCTTCTCTAAACACTTCTGTAAGTCATTTAACATTGCTCAAACATTTTCTATTCAACCTAAAATTGAAGTGCAAGATTTTTTGATATTTTTTTTTAAAGTCACAAGACAACTCTACTTGAAAAGAAATTATCAATCTTACCAAAGGCCCATAAGGTGAATGGAGGTAGCATCTTTAGGATTCAGTTCAATGGCTTTCTAGCAAGAAAAAGACATGATGTAAAATGTTGTTTCACCGGATCTGGCTCAAGAACACTAAAAAATAGGGCTCTTAGTTTTCTTCTGCTATTTCATCTCTGTGAACTGCTAACAACACAGGCAGGTACAGTAGTTAGTATTCACAGTCTAGTCTGAGCTCCTTACCTTTATGTCTAAAGTGCTACCAGGCTTTTCTCAAGTGGCTGATCACGTCAATAGGTTCAGGTTTTGATAAAGCTTCTGACAAAAATTAAAATCATACAAAAACTCAGCAGGTCTTCACTGTGATATTCCAATATTTGTCCTTCAATAGCTACAATCTACACTGAAAGAGCCCATGATGACACTCGGCAGCCAAAGATCATTCTAAGATTATCACAGTAGCAAAGCTCAAGTCTATATACACTATTAGTTATAGATGTAATATGGGGTTCAACAGCTCTCAGTCCTTCCATTCAGAGATTTTTTTTTTATCTTGGTGGAAAGCAACTGAAGGACATTATGCCTACTGCTACACAAAGATTATTCTTCTCGTGTGACCTGTATGCTTGTCTGCCGGCTGCTGGCATCCATGTCACCATTCACAGCGGCAGGGCATCTCAGGCACCCAAAGTTATAGGGCAGGCTGTGACTGGTCTGGACTGCCTCCAGGAACTTGACAGACACAGCTCGGTCAGCCTGGAAGATGCATAGTAGGGTCTTGCTACAAGTTTTAGAACACAGTGCTGCATTGCTTACATATTAACTTATTTGAGGGAGCAAGATACATCCTAGCTGGCAAGCCACACAACTTTGGATGTGGAGGTTTTACAACTACCTGAATGTCAGGCATGATCTTAGGCTGATCCATGCGTACAGGCTGGCATGAAAAGAGGCTTCTTACTGCCTTACTTCCCTGCCCCACCTCAAGTGCAAGAAGCAGGCAGGAGCTAGCTTTTAAAAGTACGGTAAGTGAGAACAGAGTCTGTGCCAAAGGCTCTGAAGTGATTTACCGCAGAGCTGTATTTTTCCATCTCTCATTCAATGAGGCCACTGAGAAAGTCAGTGAGAGGACATAGACCAAAGTTAGTTTTAACTGCTGGACCGATTTTGCCCTTATTTACTTAATTTTTTTTCAACCCACACTGATACTTCTGGTGCCTGAGGATCAGTTTGCAGGTAGCTGAAAATACCTCCTCAGATCTCCCAGTCTTATCAGTTAACACACACAGAATTGCCATTTTCCACCCCAGAGAACAGCAGACGACCCATCCTTCTGATGCAGTCACCCAACTTGTGAAAGCCATTGTTCTAAAATGAAATATATTGATGTTGTCTTACTAGAAAAGGCTTATTTACCATACATACCTGGAGGTGTTCCTTTACAGCATACGCGTTTACAATTTTAGCCCTGGTTCCTTCAAAATCCCCAATATCACCGATGCAGATTGCATACCACTAAATTCAAAACAAAAACAAGCCATTAAAAGAATACTTAATATTACGTATTAAAAAGAAATCCATAATTATTACCAAGTGATCAGATCAATAGTCAAATTTTAAAAGCGCATATTTATAGAAGTGTTATGATTAATTAGTCCTATTGTTTGCTTAATTGTACTGGACACTTAAATGTGTGAGGGACCCTCCCTCCTCAGAGCTGACCAAGAGCATGGCAGGGGCCTGTGCCTCATTAACCCTAATCTGTCTTGGCAGCAGCCATGATTGTACTTAGTTACCGCTCTGCAAAAGTCTGGTGCTACTGAGCAGAGAAGAGGAATAGAAGAAGACGACAATGAGACGCTCAGGGACCCTAGGAACTTGCAGCGGAGCTGCTACCGTGACACAGAGGAAACAGACTAGGTCTGTGATGCACCTCCCGGAATGATAAAGGAGGAACAGTCCAGAACTCTGACCTCTGTGCAGAATAACTAACTGACAGTCATTTTCTGCAGATGAGAATTTAATGTAATCTGCAAGAATCCAAGCGCTGGTCCTCTTAGAAAGAAGTCATCAAATTCTCCAACATTTCAATGAAAAAACTAACAATTGTGTGTTGCAGGTGGCAACGTACAGGTTTGCCAGATATCTGGCCCTTTAGCTCTGAGTTATCAGATGGCAAATGGGATAATGCATGGCAAAGAGATCAATTAATTCATTTTGAATGCTTCACCTTGTGTACTGCAGAACTTGACTCATTTTTCTTCAGTGCTTCCGCTGCATATGCAAAAGCTTCATAAACTAGCTGTTTTTTCTCCCCCACAAAGGTGCTAAGTTGGGCTAGATCATGTGAGGCTCGCGCTAGACGCCACAGTATCTCCGCATCACCACTAATTATAAATATAACAAATATTAATCAGTAAGACTTCTATAATCTGCAAGGCAAGTGCAGGTCTTCAATCAATTACTTACTACACAGCTCAGCTTAGCATTAAGGTAATACTGTACTGTGTGTAATTCTACACCACACGCATAAAAGGCTGAATCCAACAAACAAGAACACACAGCGGGTTTAGCTCCATAATAAAGACCTTATTTTTTTGAAACTGATGAAAATTCACATCAAATTCAGCAACATTAAATTAAAGAGAAAGGAGGGAAAATAAAGAAAACATTTTGTTCTGATTCAAAATTACACATTTGCCAATATTCTGTTGTTTTCATGTACACGTTAATTGCTAGTGAATGCAGTATTATATATTAACCATCCTTCTATAGATTTTGTAACATAAGCACTTGCAGAAATTCAACATAAAAATGTTTAAGTGTTTAATTAAAAGCTTTCTGTGGAAATACTGTGTCAAAGAGTTTCCTACCGTGTTAGGACCCAACACACAAGTGAGAACAACTAGAAACAACAATGAAAATTAAATTTTAATTTTTTTCCTAGTTTGTTCTGAAGGCCTGGTACATATATGACCCCATTATCTGCACATACAACTCAGGTCAGAAGAGCAGTATTTTTACCCATCTAACTATTCAAATTCAGTATATGCACTTCAATTGCAGTATCATACACAATGGTTTAACTAAACAAAGAAATACACTACCTGTGAAATTATCTTTAACACCTAACGTAACCAACTGGCTCCTTGCTAGCTTTCCTTTTCTCTATCTCAGTCCATTCAAAATTTAGCTCTCAAGATTAGCCCTCCATTCTGACTTGAACCACTGTTGTCTTCTTTCTCCCCCGTCTCCAGCAAAGGAGTCAGTAGTTCCCAGAACAGACTCACTCTAGTCACACTGGCAAAAGTTCCTTTTGCCGACAGCGAGCAGGTTATTCAAACCCTGTTTGTGTGCTTTGTACGGTAGCAAACACATGGTCAGCACTATAATATAGTGACCCCAGCCCTGAAGCCCACAGATACACAATTCAGTTGCAAGGGGTCTTAGGATGAAGCAGCACTATTTCCAGTCCACATCTCTACTACGATCTTTACACATTAGGGCTGTATTTAACATTCTAACATATAGCAGGGGAGTCCCCACCCACCTTCTTATAAGAACATCATTCTCAGGGATCCTGTACACATGAAAAGCCTATCAGAGCACTACTCCTCTGCAACCCAAACCACATCCTAAATCTGCACTGAAAGGGGGGGGGGGGGGGAGAATTCAGAAGATTTTCTTTCTAACTGCAAAAAAGATGCAAGCTGGGTGCTGAGTGCTATAACCTCCTAGTAAAGGAAAGCACCATACATTTTAAGTCAGAATAATGTTGGGCTATTCAATGCAGTTACATACCTGTTTTTGTGCAGTATCAGCAATTGATAGAGTTTTCTGGTTTCACCACTCCCATAGAGGTAGTCTGCTTGCTCTAAGATTTCTTCAACTTCAAATGGGGTGGGGATGATAGAAAGAAAAGAAAAAAGATTATTAAATATGATAGCTACCAGCTAAGCAGCAGCATATCTTAAAAGTACAACAACCCAGCTGGCTGTTAGCCAAACGAAGTATCCTGAAACACACAAAGAACACAGCTAAAGATGGGGTGAACAAATATCAAGTGTTTCCAATTTCACACTGGCAACCTATATGCTAACTTTTAGCAACCATAGGATACAGAATTGTCCCAGCTTTGTTTATTTTTAATGAACAACTTCTGGGAACAGAAACAATATTTAAAAAGTATAACTCTATGAAACTAAAAACAGCCCTTAGCTAAAGACAGTATTAGAAGTATAAAAGATTTTAGTCTGATGACCTCACAACGGGAGAACAGAAAGTGTTTGGTTTGGTTTCTGGTGATGAATAAAGACCGTCAACGGTGCAATTAAAAACCCATGGCTGGACTGAGTCAGCTGACTTACGTTCATAGGGCTAAGGCTAAGAGCCTGTTTAGTTGAAGTAAAACAAACAAGTCCTGTGGCACTTTTAAAGACTAACACATTTATTTACTGCGTGAGCTTTTGTTGGAAAGATCCGTCTTCGCCAGACGCTTGAAAACGAAATACTTGCGGTATCGGAGGGAAAAATAAATGCAGCGAAGCATAATTCAAAGGATCAGGTCAGACTACTTCAGCAAAAGAAACCAGTTGTTTTGATTCAAACACAGTGGAACAACATATAAGAAGGTGGGGAGGTTGACAGAAGTGAAAAATCACTGTTTGTAATGAGAAAGCCAGCCCATATCTCTAATCAAACCCAAGTTAATGGAGTCAAATTTGCATATGAATTCCAACTCTGTAGTTTCTCTTTGAAGCTTTGATTTAAAGATAACCCATTTAAGTACTGTAACAGACATGTCTTTCACAGAGTGACCAGGGAGATTGAAGTATTCCTTTATTGGTTTTTGAATGTTGCCATTTTTTATGTCGGATTTGCCATTTATTCTCTGCACAGAGTACTTAAACAGTACTAGCAAGCTAGTCCCTGGTATCAAAAAGTTTGAGAAACACTGCACTATGGGGCCCAGGACTTAGGCAAAAGGCTCACCTCAAAACTTGGGAAAAGAAAAGGCGTATGAAGATGGAGCATCATTGTTTCTACTACAGTTAACATGCTATTTATTTCTTCTGCAAGAATCCCCATTTGGTGTTTGTCGAGGAAAAAGATGCATACAATTTCTAAGACACTAATAAACCTATGAAGCATTTAGACAGCCAGCATTAGAGAGACTTAATTTTGATCAGAACAATGTATAAAAACTACTAAAAACGAGTCATTACTAGATTTCCTAAAGTTCCAGCACTTAAATTTCAGACCAAGACATTCTCTTCATTTCTAGCTGAAATCGTGAGCCCAATGTTGCTAACGTAAGTATGATGTGGAATTCTACTAGTACCAACAAAAACTAAAATTCTAATTCTGCAGCTGAATCAAGGAGTATTCTGAATCCCAAATTCAACAAAGACTCTTCAAAGGAACAGAGTCTGTGTCACAAGCTTATCTTATATACAGAGCAAAGTTTGGCTTATTTCCTAGAGATATTTAACTGAACTGTTTATTTAGTTCAAAGTTAGTTTACAGTTAAAAAGATTATATCAAAAATAGCCTAGACTGGAGATACTGGAAAGCCTGACACAAAATGCTTCTCTCAGAATTTTGCTTCTATAAAGGTATGCCACATCCACATCTGAATGACTCGGACATTTGAATTGGTAATGATTTACCTTTGATACTAGCATGAACTACAGCAGAGTGAGAAATCAAGTTATAAGCTTCATAAACCAAGGAAGACACTGCTGAGAGTGCAAGCCCTCTTCTGAAAAGAGTTAATTTTCCAAACACCTGAAAAAGAAAATAAAGCAAGCTTACAATCTGCTATAGGATTTGACAACACTGCTATGTATTATCTGGAACAGGAATTGAATTGGAACACTGAGCCAAAAGAAACCTCATGAGATTCAACAAGGACAAGTGCAAAGTCCTGCACTTAGGACGGAAAAATCCCATGTACTGCTACAGAATGGGGACTGATCAGCTAAGTAGTAGCACTGTAGAAAAGGACCTTGGGGTTATGGTGGACGGGAAGCTGGATATGAGTCAACAGTGTGCTCTCTTGTTGCCAAAAAGGCCAATGGCATATTGGGCTGCATCAGTAGGATCGAGAGATGTGTTTATTCCCCTCTGTCCGGCACTGGTGAGGCCACATCTGGAATAGTGTGTCCAGTTTTGGGCTCCCAACTACAGAAAGGCAAATTAGAAGGAGTCCAGCAGAGGGCAACAAAAATGGTTAGGGGGCTGCGGCACATGATGTATGAGGAGAGACTGAAGGAACTAGGCTTGTTTAGTCTGCAGAAGAGAAGAGTGAGGGGGGATTTATAGCAATGAACTACTTGAAGGGGTGCTCCAAAGAGGAGGGAGCTAGGCTGTTCTCAGTAGTAACAGAGGACAGAACAAGTAGCAATGGTTTCAAGCTGCAGCTGGGGAGGTCAAGGTTGGATATTAGGAAAAACTGTCTCAAAAGGAGGGTGGTGAAGCATTGGAATGGGTTACCTAGGGAGGTGATGGAATCTCCATCTTTGGAGATATTTAAGGTCCGGTTAGACAAAACCCTGGTTGGGATGATGGGAGTGTTCCTGCTTTTAGCAGGGCGTGGACTAGATAACCTCATGAGGTCCCTTCCAACCCTATGATTCTATTCCAATTTTTGTGTTTACAAGAGACTCTTAGAAGTTGTACATTAATAATAATGGGAACAGTTCTAAAGCTACAAATTCAAAGTTTTATTTTTTACTGTGCAAACAGGAAATTGGGCTTTTGGAACTGATTCATTATTAAACTTTGGAACATAAACCTATTATTATTAACATGAAATAATTACAAAACAAAAGTAATTGACTGTTTAATTACGGAAAAAAAATCAAGGAGAAGCTAGAATATACAACCTATTTGGTAAAATTGAATTTAAAGTGTGCACTGATAAATAAGTAACTTAGAAAGAAGTGCCATGTTTTAATTTCATAATGATAAAGTCTGAGTCAAACTATGAGTTATTTTCCTCCTGCTTTAAGTATTATTGGAAACTTTGTAATTAGTCTAATACTTCTGCATGAAACCCACAAATATATTAGGCTCAGAAGGATTAGATTTTTAGTGGTAAATGTTGGTAAATACTGATTTCACTGAACACACACAAATCGAAAAAAAATATTTTCATCGATCATTGAAATTTCAGTCAAAGTATGAAATATGTGGCTTGAGAACTTATTAGAATTTAAGGATATGTGCTTTGCATATATTGACATGTGATGTTGACAATTTGTGTTTTAAGGGTCATAAAGCTTTAACTTTTTATTACTCACTATTCATTATCATGAAATAATTGTCTGACTCTCTCCACTGTCTGAAACTCACGGTTCCCCGCAGCTGTGAACATTTAAATCGATAAAAAATAGGGGGGGAGAAAGCATTCTAGAAATATAAAAATTAAATTCTGCCAAACCCAGGTACAATGCATCTCTTCATCTCTTAGTTGATCTGAGGCTCAAATTGTGCTCAGACTATCTTCTGCTAATTTTGTCACCTATTAAGTTAAAAACCTGCTCGTTATCAGATCTTCATTTCAGAATTTCATGGCTTGTGTGTTTTGGGTCACTAAAAACAAAAATACTGATTTAAGTGGCACCAACAAAATGTTGAGAATTTGACACACTATTTACACTCCAAGTAACAAACATCAGTCTAAAGCCTGGCCTACATTACAGTTAGATCAATGCAAGGTAGTTTACATCAATCTAACTGTTGACGTCTCTAAACTCACATTTCAATCCTGCCAACATAACCACCTCATTATGCCATCTTAATAACACCACCTCCACAAGCAGCGTACAATTGAGATCAATGCAGTGTGAGTGTACGCACTATGTCAACTGTTACTGGCTTTCAGGAGCTATCCCACAATGCACCACATCAACAGTACAAGGAATATAAGCATTCCTGGTGAGGATGCAGATTACTGACACAAGCAATGAGGAGTAGACGCGCACAAGTGATGCAATTACTATGGCAGCTGTATGCCAACGTAAGGTATGTTGAATTAATTTTGCAGCACAGACATGACTTAAGTCATGCGTCCATTACAACTTTTATAGACCATAAACCCAACTATTTTAGAAGCCAAAACATCATCTGTAGGAACCAACACTTCCTTTCATTCTCACATTCTTTTCTATATGGCTCATCAATTTAGCACTCAGCTGGCACACATGAAAATGTGAAACCCCTTAAACTGAAACACAGGCACAGATTATTTTCTCCAGTAGCCCTGATACTAAAAGCAAAAGCTTCAGACAATGGAAATGAAGGCATCAAGAAAAATTTCCACTAGACAATCAAACTTAGCCTGGAATACTCCACACAGAAGATCCACTTTCTGGACACTACAGTGCAAATTAGTGATAGGCACAAAAAGACCACCCTATACCCAAAACCTACAGATCGCTATGGTTACCTACATCCCTCAAGCTTTCATCCAAGACATACCACACGATCCATTGTGTACAGCCAAGCACTAAGATATAACCGCATTTGCTCTGATCCTTTAGACCAGTGGTTCTCAACCTGTGGGTCGGGACCCCTTTGGGGGTCGAACGACCCTTTCACAGGGGTCGCCTAAGACCATCGGAAAACACATATATAAATACACATATATAAATAATTTTATGGTTGGGGGTCACCACAACATGAGGAACTGTATTAAAGGGTCACGGCATTAGGAAGGTTGAGAACCACTGCTTTAGACAGAGACAGACACCTTCAGGATCTCTATCAAGCATTCTTAAAACTACAGTACCCACTCACAGAAGTGAAGAAACAAATTGACAGAACCAGACAAGTACCCAGAAGTCATCTACTGCAGGAGAAGCCCAAGAAAAAAAACAACAGAACGCCATTGATCACCATCTACAACCCCCAAGTCAGAACTCTTCAACACATCCCCAAAGATCTACAGCCTATTCTTCAAGATGATCCCTCTCTCTCTCAAGCCTTGGGAGAGAGACCTCTCCTTGCTTACAGACGGGGGGGGGCGCCCCCCCCAACCTTAAACAGATACTCACCAGCAACTACAGATCAAACAGCAGAAACATTAAAGCAGGAACATATCCCTGCAACAGACCACGCTGCCAACTTTGTCCTCATATCTATGCTGAAGACACCTACTCCATCAAGGGTTCATTCACCTGCTCATCCACCAATGTGACTTATGCCATCATGTGCCGGAAATGCCCCTCTGCCTTATATATTGGACAAACAGGACAGTCTCTGCGCAAAAGAATAAATGCACACAAATCTGACATCAGAAATCACAACACTAAAAAACCAATAGAGAAACACTTCAATCTCTCTGCTCACTCCATTGATGACTTGCTAATAGCTATGTTGAAACAGATGAACAACAAATCACAGCTTAAAAGAGAACTGTAGAACTCGAATTTATATGCAAATTTGACTCAGTTACCTTGGGGTTAAACAGGGACTACGGATTTTTCTCTCATTACAACACGTGATTTGACCTCACCTTCCTCTATATGCTGTTCCTCAGTGTTTGAATCCTAACACCTATTTTGATTTGCTGTTACTGCCTGACCTGATCCTATGTCATACACTCTCCTGGATTTAATTTCCTCCCATTCTGTAAATTTCCCATATTCAAAACGGCTGACGAAGTGGGATTTTCTCCCACGAAAGCTCATGCAATAAATAAATCTGTTAGTCTTTAAAAGTGCCACAGGACTCCGTTGTTTTTCTGCAATAGACTAACACGGATACCCCTTTGGAACTTGCCCACCGCAGTGCACCAGAACCAAGTGTGGGAACTACAGGTCAGATGAGATAGCGTGTAACTGTTTTGATCTATCTGAATGGATGGAAGGCATCTGAGGGTTCACATCAGGCATTACTTTAGTCATGTACTATGTGTTGGACTGATGCTATTACAGCATCTTGGCAGCAGGTGGGTGTGACCAGTGCAAGTTAGCAATATGTGGGGAAAGTGGTACCTCTGGCAAGGAACTGTTTTGAGACGTTCGCTAACCAGGTCTTGCCTTGGCCTGACCTACCTTTTCTGTACGAAAGACTAGAAAGGGATCAGTGGCAGCTGTGCCCGGCCCCTCCAGCCGAGCAGGGGGATGGGCTAGGATGCAAGGCCGGAGGAGGACGACAGGTTTATACCCGGAAAGGGGGAAATAAAGGTCCTGCAGAAGACGGACCAGGAGCGATGGGCTGAAGGTGGCGTCCACCGCAAGGAAAGGAGCCGGCGGCAGGGGCGGCCTCGGGCAGGAGAGCAGCAGGAGGGCGCTCGGGCCGAGGAAATGACGCCGACCCGGCAGGAGGCCGAGAAGGGCACCCGAGACGGGCCGGGGTCCCTTGAGTACGTCTCCCGTGTAGGTTCGGTGCCTGCGCCGCCCACCTGTGCGTGCCGCCGCCAGCCGCCTCCAGACTCGGATAGAAGCCGCTTTGCGGGCCAGGGCCAGGCGCTGCCACGGCGCAAAAGCCTCGTGACACACGCCGCTGCCGCCATGGTGCGCCGCCCCCCGCCTGCCTGCACCAGCGGGAACTCCGGTCCAAACACACCGGAAATGGTCATCGCAAATGCCGGCCCACAGGAGCCGCGCGGCCCCCGCCAGGGTCCGAGTGGAACACACGAGCCCGCTTTCTCCGTTCCGGGCGAGGGTTGCGGAGGGCGGAGCGTAGCGGGAGGAGCCCTGCGTGGCCTGCGGTGGGGTGGGTCGCGCGTAGGCGGGTGTAACCATCGGGGCTGTTGTTGTCGGTTGCCGCTTCTCCCCTCCAGCCCTGCTCCGTGACTGGGGCCCGCAGCGCGGCGGGTGAGTGAGACCGCGGCCCGCGGGGTCTCGCCTGGGAGGCGGCGAGGGCGGAGGGATGGCGGCGGCGTGGCCGGAAGGCAGGCGCCTGGTGGAGTGGGGGGGGCGCCGGGGTGTTGCTGAGGCGGGGCCCAGGCAGCGGGCGGCTGCACCAAGCAGATGCTGGGGCCGGGCCCGCGCGGAGGAGGCCGTTAAGTGGGCGGGGCGTGAGTGAGGCGAGTGCTGTTAGGGATGGGGGCGGGGCCATCGGGGTAGCTTCCTGCTGACGTCGCGAGGTTGCGACCCCGCCCACTCAGCGCAGGCCGAGCTTCGGGCTGTAGGGCCTGGGGGGCGGGGCCGCCTTTGGGCAAAGCGCTGGGGCGGGGCGGAGGCTGCAGCCCGTGATTTATTTCCCAGGAGTGGCTGCAGGAAGTCTTCCCGCGTCCCCGCTCTGTAAGTGGGGCCGTACCCCCGTGTCGGAACGGGGGGAAACTGAGGCATGGAAGCTGAGTGACTGGGGCAGAGTCCTCACCCCGCTTCTTACAGTAAGTTGGAAGCAGAGCCAGCGCTACGGCCCGGCAGGAATGGCTCCCCTGTGTGTTTCTAAGACACCAGCTGCTTTTTTTTCTTCTTCAGTGTCGCCCGAAACTGCTGGTGGCGGCCAGGTGGGCACGTTATTTTCAGGCTGATTCCCAGCTGGGCGTCAGTTCTGTCAAGGCCTGAATGATGGTCCAGGTTTCAAAGGCGTTGAGTATCCATTATTTTCCCCAAATTTGGGCCTAGAGTAACAAGTCCTTGACCCCCTTAAGACTTTAGATGGGGACTTAGCTTGGCACTGTAAATCTCTCAAAAACCTTATCTGTGGCTCTAACTTTCCTATCTTCAAAGCGTCTGACGAAGTGGGATTTTCTCCCACGAAAGCTCATGCGATAAATAAATCTGTTAGTCTTTAAAAGTGCCACAGGACTCTGTTGTCTTTCTACAATAGACTAACACGGCTACCCCTTTGGAATTTGACTACCAGTGATGTGTCGGGGTAGATGGGGATTCCCAGCTATCTCTGAGGACGGGCACTGGCTACAGTTATCAATAGGTGACTGGGGGTGATGGGCAAAAAATTGGCTCTAACTAGTTGAAACAAGTTGAGTTTTTTAGACTTCCAGGAGGCTCAGGCTGAATTTGACACTGGCTCTGTACTTTGTTGACTAATGAACATTTCAGTAAAGCAGACCATCATGTTTGTGTCTTATTGTTCAGAACAAAAATGGCTAAAAGTGACAATTTTGGGAGAATGAAAATATTTCTAGTATTACTGTTGAAATTGTTAGAACGTTGTTTTGCTTCAGGTTTTGTGGTGCTTTTAAATTTTTTTTAAAAAGAAGTTAAAATAACATAAGCTCACACTAGTTTTGGTGGGATCTTTCTAGTTTTCAGCGGAGTAGAAAAATACTTAGGGTGCAGCGCTCTAGGTAGAAATGTAATCATACCAATAGACTTATAGAAGTAATGTTGCATATAGTATGCTCTTAGTAATGCAGGCTTGGTATACACATCACTTCATGTTACATTGTTTATGGATCCCCAAAATCTTTTATTGCACAGTCTTTATGAAAGAGACTCAACTTAATTCTTACTTAATCTGCCCCCCAAGTAAACCAGTTTCATACAACAGAGCCTTGCAGTGCCTGTGTGTGTATTACCTGCTGCCTAAGTGTGTTTGTCAGTAATTCTGGACAAATTGGCCAGCTCTTCCTATGAAGAATGCCTGAAGCAATGCATTCTAGGATGCACATAAATCTGAGAGGACACTATGGATGGTAGCTGGGCTTAGTCTATCTAAATAGTAACAGAAGTGTTATGGACTTGTTCCAGGAAGACAATCATATGGTAATCATGGCAGTTAGCCACTTCTCACTGTAGCCAAATATTAAAATAAGTCATTTTAAACAAACAAACAAAAAAAAAGTTATTTAAAAAAGTTAAAATTCAGAATTTTTAAATTCAGGTTAAATGCGGTTTATTTTTAAATAAATCTATTTAAAATTAAATTTGAAATTGATGACCTGTGGTGAGGCTTTCCATTTATAATCTAATTAAAATCATTTAAATGAAAGAAAAATATTTAGTATGTGTTTGATGACAAGTTTTTAAAGAAAGTCACACTTCTGAACTGGTGATAGTCACTGGCTAAGCACCTGGAACCAGAATTTGTTCAAGTACTAAATCAGCTTTTGCCAGCAGTAGCCTCTACTCTAGCTGCAAATGGAGTATTTTCTTCATGTCAGTTTATTAAACTTGTTCAGGTGAATGAGTAGTTCATTCAGAATTTCGTAGTTAAATTGGGAATTAAAAAAAAGCAGGAAAGCTTGTTTTTCTCTTCCAATCTTAGTAAAAATCTGGATGAGGCTTAGAAGTTCTGAAACCTGAAGGACAGACACTGCCAAGAAATAATCAGTTCAATTCACTAAATACAGATAATACTTCTCTCGTTTAATAAATCAGTTTTAAATGCAAAACATGCTTTGATTACCTTGTTTGATAAACTTTTTCCTTGTTTCCAGAATAATTAAAGTAGTCATATTTAATTTTTAAAAAATTAAGTGCTGTTCTGTCCATTTTAATTGAATTTGAGTTATCATTGGAATGGTTTGCTGCAAATCATAAGTAAAAATTATTTATAACTTTTTCTTATAAATAAGAAATACATCATTCCACACTTCTACCATGATGTTATAAATGTAATGAATAATATAAATTGAGCTATATACTTGTTTAAATAAATGTGTATAAGTAAGTGATTATGAATACCTTGTTTCTAAAATTACTTTACTAAACAAATACCTACCAATTAGTATGAGAAACTACACACAGCTATCAGGTGTACTATGAATAGTTTAGGTTTGGAACACATTTGTTAGTCCTAGGTTTTTGTTTGGCAGTTTTAATATGGATTTTTAATTGAGTTGATAGGAGGCTTGCTAAAAAGTGAATTTTTAAAAAGGATTTGAAGGAGAGCTAGGAAGTATTGTGCACTGGCAGAATGGAAGGGGCACAAGAAAGGGCATAGATGCAAATGAAAGAATGAATTTATTCATATTTTCATTATGATTGCTTGGTAAAATTAGTGAATATTATGCTTATTTGACAACTTAGAAATCTTTAACTTACTGTATATGTTAGAACTAATCTATATGAACCCATTATGAACATTGTTAGAAAAATGTTATTTAAATTATTGTGAACAAAACTGTCTTTTAAAGTTGTCAGCATAGGTAGCTGACATTTCATCATAAAGAGTCTCAAAGCACTTTGCAAACTGAGGCCCAGCCTATACTGCCAGCAAAATTTGGCAGCAGTCAGTGGGAGTTACAGAAGTTAAGCAGAGTAGCTTGTGTAACACCCATTGACTTTAACTTTCCTTTAGCATGCCGTCCTCGCTGCACTGCACCGCACCAATGGGAAATGTTTCTGTTGACACAGCACTATGCCGCTTGAGGGGGTGGTTTTATTAGATCGACTTCCAGATTGACTGAGCATATTTTTACTGACCACTCATTTGATCCAGAAAAATCGATCTGACAGCAGCAAATTTGCTGCCATCAGTGTAGACGTACCCTGAAGTTCTGATCCTATGCTATTTTGAGAATCTTGCAGCTGTCACTGACTGTCTCTCGGGATTAGCACCTGTGCATGGATCACTTAAAATTTACCACTGATTTGTAGCCATTGCTACAATTCTGACCCCAGCTGCATCTCCTGGCCCCAACCTGCTTCCACCACTCCCTGCTGCAGCACTGCACTACCTCCCCCCAACTCCTGCCTTCGCGTACCCTGACTCCCCACTCCTTGGCCAGGTACTCTGACCCCTGGCTGCACCCCCCACTGCTGCTGCTTCCCCCAATCCCCAGCCACGTCCACTGGCCCCCACAGCCAAGGCTTTGGGGCTGTGGAAGGTCTCTGGAGCCCCGCAGCCTTGAGACTACTCCCAGGCCAAGCAGCACTGCCACAACTGCCGGCTCACCTTGCCCCGTTCCCAGGCTGAGCAGAGCAAGGCAAGCCGACGGCAGCTGCTCTTGGGCTGGGAGCAGTCTCGAGGCTGCGAAGGGTCTCCGGAGCACTGCAGCCTTGGGACTGCTTCCAGCCTGAGCACCACAGCCACTGACTTGCCTTGCCCTGCTTGTAGGCTGAGCAATATGAGGCGAGCCAGAGACGGCAGCTCTCCTGCTGGGAGCAGTCTCGAGGCTGCAGAGTTTAAGCCACCTGTTTGGAAGATGAAAATATTGATCACATCCATTGGTTTTTGTGGTACATTTGTCCAGAAATTGTTCTCCAAGGGGGCCCATGAAGAGGTTGGCATATCGGGGAGCCATCCTCATATCTATGACTGTTCCTGTGGTTTGGAGAAAATATTTGTTGTTCAATGTAAAATTGTTGTGGGTGAGGGTGAAATGGATGAGTTGGCAATGTTTGGGATCATGAGAATTGTCCATTGTCTAATAAATACTGAGGCACGCAGCTATACGTCCTTATTGTGAAGGTCATTGGAATATACAGAAGTGACATCTTTGGCGGCAAGGACGGTGTCCTGAGGAATTCTGTTAATGTTGCAGAGTTTTTAGAAAAAATCAGTTGTGTCCTGGAGGAAGCTGACTCTTTGTATGGCGGAATGGTTTCTGTGAACCCTGAGAGTACTTCAGTAAGTGTGTCTTGGCCAGATGTGATGTCTGCCTGAGTTCCCTTGTTTGTGTATCTTGGGAATCATATGCAGAAGGTCCTTGGGGTGGGTTTGTGTGGGGGCACTTGTAGAGTTTCTCTTTTAGTTGTTTTCGGGAAGGATTTGATGGTATCCTTAAGTTCCTGGATAACTGGTAATACAGATGACCTTTGGCTTTTTTGTAGGAGGTGCTGTCTGAAATGGTCAGTTGGCCTCATTAATGTTACTCTTGAGGGCTACACTAGCATCTCCTGCGTCTGCTGGTTTGATCACTGTCTGGTGGTTAGATTTCAAGGAGTGTATGGCTCTGGAGAGATTGGACCAACTTCTGTCCAACAATCTTTGCAGTGCAGAGATTGTGTTGGTTGTGTTGTTTGTTAAAAGATTTCATAGGCAATTTTTCCAAGGGAATAAATGTAAAGATCAAAAGTGTAGTTTTGTCTGCTACGTGGTGTCCAGTCAGATTTTTTTCTTATGATTGTCAATGGAGATGTGGTAATTGTGAGTGGTGGTGTCATCAGAAGAGCATCTCCACAGACCAAAACATATCAACTCAAGACGGCGGCAGATTCTGCCAGAACAACAGATGTAAAACCTGAAGACATGCCAGCTCTGCTACAATGATCAACTCCCCCATCCCCAAACACAGCTTTCAAGAACCATGTCCCACACCTGCCTATTACAACATGTGATGGACCTCATGCAGTGCACTAAATGTCCCAATAACAATTAGGTGGCTGAAACCGGACAATCACTATACTCCGAATTAGTCTTCCAGGATAATGATAGACAAAAATGCCTGTGTGAATACTTTTCACAAAGTGATGACTCTGTGTTTGACCTATCAGCCCTCATCCTCAAAGAAAACCTGCACAATACTTTCAAAAGATAAGACTGGAGGCTGAAATTCATAATTCTATTAGGCATGGAGTGAACAGGTGGATTTATTGTTCATTACAACAATCTGCAACCTACTACCCCCCTTTTTTCCAGTGACTGTGGAGGCCTTAACTATAGTCACTGAACTAAAGCTTTATTTCACAATTAATCTCTTCCAGTTTAGCAGAGTGCATGTTCTTTTGAGTACATAAAATGTTTGCTTTAATGCTCTAGAGTTATGGAAGTCAAATATCACCTTTTTTTATTTCAGTCAGAGAAAACCTTTACCTAGAAATGTTTGTCATAAGGTTTAGCAATGCATTCCAATAAATATTCTGTTTGTTTGAAAATAAGCATTGAGACTTTTAGTCCAAAGCAATTATTTTCCCTAGGAAGCTGAAGAATTGAAAATCATTCGTTTTGAGTATCTCATAAATCATTACAGTGATGGGATTTTAATACGTGTGAATTCTTTATATGTAAAACTGTTTCTCTCTTTTTCGACTAAAAAAGGTCCTGGAGTTGAATTTGGGAACTTTGGTTTGACAGATGTATAGAAATCATTCTTAATGGCTTTGGTTTCTTTTTAAAATGTTAGTGTAAATATATCACATATATGGCTCTGGTTATTTTTTCATTGAGAAGTATATAAGTAAAGCTCTGATAGTTTTGTAGAGTGAGATTCGGTCATACAGTGCTAATACACTGAAATGGAGTGTGGGAATTATTAGACTAGAACATGTGACTTAAATATCATTCCTGCATGGCAGATAAAAGCATGTTCTAACTAGAAAATATCCTTCTTTCTTCCACTTAGCATCAATCATAGAGTCAGTAACAGGCTCAATGTTGGTAAAAGTTACAATGTGTTATATAAATAAATAAAGCCCCACTGCTGGGGCTCCCCTGCTGCTGAGAAGCCAGCAATCTCAGTGGCTGGAGAGCCCTGCTGCCAGCCTAAAGGCTGGCTGGGCAGTGCATAGTGGGATAGGTGCCCACCATGCACTGCTCCTTCTAACGAGAATGCAAAGGAGTGTATGAATGCTCCTTTGCGTTAGAAGGATTAATGTGTGGCTCAGGAAAAGTGTTACAGTTATAACGCTTTGTTAGTCCCACAACAATTTATTGCAGGACAAGTCTGTAGTGTGTACATAGCCTGAAAGTGCTGTAATGAGTAGATACATTGGCCTTCACCCGTGTGTCAGTAGAAAATGGATAACCTCAATTTAGCTGTTCATCGAGAAATGATGCCCTAGGGTAGGAAGACTTGCTGAGAGAGTAAATCACAGGGCTTGGTAAAGCGGTTCCTGAAGAACTCAAATGTGTGGACAAACCCCAAAAGTCAAACTGTAACTACTTGCCTGCACAAACGGGTATGGTTTTCATACCATTTATGGGTATGTATCACTGTTTCTTAGTAAATATTACTTGGCAAAATAAGTCAAGGCAACTTCTTTTATATAAATCTCTCTAGTTAATAATCTGACCCATTATACAGGTTTGCCACCAATATTTAAGGTAAACAATGAGTGTGAATCTGCCTGAGAGTGCTTAGGGAACATAGTTTATAATCACAGTTATTCTCTATCATCTGGACTGCAACTATTTTTGTTATAGAACTTGTCAGCACTGCGGAGTAAAAGAACAAAGAAGCTTTAACTGCTCTTTTGTGTTTAAAGTTATAGAGTCTGAAGATGACCCAATATTCTTATGATTAAAGGCTGTGATTTGGAGAACTGACCTCACATGAGAGCACCTGCTATCCTAATGAAATAGCAAAATTAGTCCATTATGCTCAGAGTTCATCATAGAAAATCATCAAAATGGGATTTTATATCGCAAAGTTTGTGCATATTAACATATTGAATAGGAAAAACATGGATTCAGTTGGGTCAGTTATTGGGATGTACCAGGTACATATAAATATACTAAAGGAATGTTACCTATTGTAGTTGTATTGTGCAATTCCAAACAGTCTTTCTTGGAAGTCATAAAAGTAAAGCATATAACTGCTGTGTAAACTCACTTTCTTATCTGCTGTTGCCAAAATTGCAGTCCAGTAAACTCTAATGCAGTAATTTATTCATGAGACTTTGGTTAGAGGTCTTATTGTTGGAATCTCTTTTAGAAATAGTATATCTGTAGAAGTCCGAAGATTACATGTGATTTCCATTGGCTTTATAAAATAAAATGGCATCTTTACCAGGAAAAATAAATAAAGGACATCACACAGTCTCCTCTTTGTCCCTTTGATCTCTGGAACAATTCCTCTCTGCAGTAACTCCAGAAGCAGTCCACTGAGAGCAAAGGCCCTGGCTCCTCTGCTTTCTGTTGAATGTCGGAGCTCTCCCGTGTTTTGTGCTACCCTCTTTATAAGGGTCAGCTAATTAAATTTCAGCTGTTTCTCATGTGCAGGGATCTTGGCTAATTAGCCATCTAGCTAACT
Organism: Pelusios castaneus; assembly: GCA_007922175.1. Classification (NCBI taxonomy): domain Eukaryota; kingdom Metazoa; phylum Chordata; order Testudines; family Pelomedusidae; genus Pelusios; species Pelusios castaneus. Next base: position 2,117,631 of record ML685849.1, on the reverse strand, counting down.
AGCTACCTCTGGCCAACAGAGAATGGTATCCCTTATACCTTCACAGTATATGATATATTTCAGAATTCCCCATCAAGACCCTTCTTTTGTTTGTCCAGACACTTGGGACCCTCCCACCCCCAATTGCATTTGTTACGATTTATCTATTATCATATTCCTGGGTGTGACTGGTTGAGCCTGGTTTGCTGAATCTCTCACTGTGTTAGAGGGAGATTCACTTATCTGCAGGGCATCCTGAATTCTTGGTCTTTTTGTCCTCTTCTCTGAAGGTGGGTTTACAATTTATAGGTTTCTTTTACAATGTTGTGAATTATGCTTTCACAACATTGAATTATGCTGATCTATTAAAGCATGATATTAAATTTATTCAAGCCTGAAATTAAAAATCAATTAATATAGCTCCTCTCCAGTTGTTTTAATAGTTAGATTCATGAGCATGAGAATTAAGTCCTGCCCATATTTTGAAAAAAATAATTTAGAAAAACAGCACTCAAGGTCAATAATGATTGACAGATAAACAATATGCTGTAATATCCTGACCAAACTATATGGAATTAAGTTAAACCTTACTGAATATAGATTACTATCTTTGAGGTCCATTGATTTTAAAAATGCAGTTGTTTGTGGTGGTGTCACACTGTATGCACCTTTTCTAGTAGGGAGAAGGTTGCTAATATATTTCCTTTAGTTATCAGCTCTTTGAAGCCACACGCCTATTCATATACTAGTTCAAACTGGATTCTCCAGGGACCAACAGGACAAAGGATTTTGGAATAAATAACCTGGTTCTACAAAGGCTCAGAATGTTCTTCCTGATCCAGCAATTGAACAGAACCTCTGGTCCACAGAGAGCCCCTCTCCTTTGGATAGGGTTGAAAGGACTGATCATACTAAAGCTCCATAAGATTGGGTGGTTGTTCTGCACTGAAGCTCAAGTGACATTGTAACCACAAGGAATCCACTTTGGTGGAAATTTGAAGGACATTTTAGGGTTGGAATGATGCTTGATAAGCTTATTATTAAGCTATTCATGTAGGTGGTTGTTTTTTTAAGTTTTCTTTATAGTGTTTTTTTACCTTAAGAATAAGATAGACTTGCATAGAAATATTTGTGTGGTACTCATAAGTGTTGATGATCTCTTTTCTGAAGGGAAAGCAAGCAGATATGGTTGTGCAGCCTGTCTCTTTTGTGAATAACATAGTGAAGGCAGGGAACAGTGCAGCTTGATCAGAAGGGAATGAGAAAAAAGTCTCCACCCAGAAAGCAACAGCTGGGGAGCTGGCAGCCTGAGAGCAGATGCCCGTGTTGGAAGAGTTGTTAGGGGAAATACAGGTGGAGTTCCCCTGAACTGTGACAAGGCCCTCATAGGTACATTCCTCATTTAGTTCAGTTTTACTTGATAAACAGGTCTCTCTCTCTCTCTCTCTCCTTCATCCATTGGATGACAATAGCTTCTACTTATGTTGAAAGACAAGCAAATGTTGACTTACTGCTCCGTGAGTTAGAAAAGTGGTATTTGAAAGGTCATGGTTATTTCCCTGATTGGGTCAGGTCTACACTATGAAGCATATCAGTCAGCTAGTGTATGTGGGAGGAGAGGATGAAAATGTTTTCCCTAGCGGGCATCTGTGCTGTTAAAACTTTGCAGTGTAGATGCAACTGTGCCAACGGAAGTGTGTGTCAGAAGGCATTACTTTGTGTAGTCAGGCAGAGTGGCCTCCCTTTGAGCCTGACATGGAAGGTCCACTGCAGTCTCTGGTGGGCAGAGCCATCCCAACCCAGTTCCCCTGAGCCAGAAGCAGAGAGGAGGGACAGGAAATCTAAGAGGCAGGCCCTTCAGCTCAGTTGGGCTTGACCCAGTAAAGGAGGGAAATGTCTCAAACCTGCCCAAGACTCTAGACCAGATCTTGAGCTGTGTGGCGCCCTGACTCTGGAGGAGATTGAGAGTGCAGAAGAGCCATTGAGACTGCCCATCTACCACTCACCCCAAGGAGACCGAGGACCTACAGAGTCACACTAATGGACTGTTGTAGAAAGTATCCCAGGGGAGCCAGAACTTAGTCAAGTTGTGCTGTTGCAATATGAGTTGGCGTGTTTTGGCAGGATTCCTGCTGACCCAGGGGTGGGATCCACCAGCACTGTTAGGGCCCTGAGCTGGGACCTGCTAGAATAGGAGGGGCTCAGGTCCCTAATCACCCTGCTGCTAATCCCGACTCTGAGGTAGTGGCCTCCTCACCTTAGGCCAGAAGGCCTGGGTCTTGTTTGTGGTTTGCCATAGCTAGGAGACTAGGCTAATTGCTTTGCCCCTCCAAGAGAGTCAAAGTCCGGACTGATCACTGTCTGCCCTAGCCAGAGACTGCTCATTCACCTGTTTGTTGACACAGCAAATCATAGTGACCTCCCTCAGAGCCTGACATGGAGTGGCCACTACTGTGTCAAAAGGCAAGCTCTTTCTGTTCGCTTACACAGCATCTCCACCTGGCAAAGTTATACTGGCAAAATATGTGTGATGTAGGCAAGGCGCTATATTAGTAGTACGTATTTGTAAATGCTCATTTAAAAAAAAAAAAAGTTTTAGGGACCACTTCCTATCTGCACATAATGAAATGTTAAGGTCCCATTTTTAAAAATGGGAACTGTCCTGTTAAAATGTTAAATTAACCTCCTTCACATACAAATGCATACATTTCTGGGGACTTCCTTTTAGGAGTTTCAGAAACACTGATGAATGTTCAGCTAATGATTAAAACCTGTTACAAAGCACAGGGATAGAGTTGATAGGGTTGTGGATGGTTTTTTGGGGGGATGGGGGTGCATATGGCAGCAGCTCTTATTGCTCACTCTTCTGTTCTGTGTCTTCAACCTTTTATTCAAAGAAACTGTTACATTACAGCCTGATCCAAAACCTGTTGAAGTTGGTGGGAGTTGGATTGGACTCTTACTAAAAGGGGCTTTTGCTGTCTATAAAATTACATTGCATTTAATGTGCTGCAAGAATAAACCCATAGAATATGTTAAGTTGTTGAAGCTTCTAATAACTCAAATCTCTGATGCAGCAAAGATTGAGCAGCTTGTATATATAACAAAAATTTGAATTCACAAGTAGGAAAATAACATGCAAAAACAAAACAAAAAACCAACCTTCATTAAATGTTGTTCACAATCAACTATTTGTCCAGTTTTATTGATTGATTAGTTGCATGGGATTTGATAAGTTTATTGCTAAGATGAAACCTAATCTTGGAATTGCTGTTTATTCATCTCTTGCCATCTGATCATTTTAGGCCATCACTTTTCTAGGTGTTTTGGGGAGCAGGAATATGTCTAGGTATTTCTGCATGTAAACAAAACAGTTAAGACTAAGGGAAAAGCTAGGATTTTGTACTTTTTAAGAAAAATAAATCTTGTTACATTTGAATACAATTTTAAGGCTCTCTTCGGAAATTCTTTTAAAGTTACGTGTCTTGTTGAGTGCACCCACCTCTCAAGTTTCAGGCCTCAAGAAGTCACCTAAGCCTGGGATAAAATTGCACAATTCTCCCATTCTCAAATGGGTCCTGAGTGACAGTCCCATGGTATCAACTCTGATTTACCCCAGCAAGCCAGATTTGTGTATACCCTGAAGTATTGTTCCTGCTCAAAGCAATGACAACAGTTAATACAGTGATCAAACAGCTGCCTACAAGCAGGGTGACCATCCCTATCTTAAAACACAAGACTTCCCTAATGGGAGCACAAGAGGGGTTTGCCTCCTGGATGCTCACCAAAAAACCCAACAGTCTGGCTTGGGGGTGGTGAGGATGCTGAGAGAGAGAATTGCACTTTTCCATAGGTCTGTGTATCTTCAGTTTTCTAATCTGTGTGTCTTTTAAAGAAGTTCCTTTTCAAAGCCTGCATGTTTCTTACTTTAACTGATACATCCTCCTTGAAGCGTTAAACTATAAGCTGAAGAGCCCCCATGAGACTGGGGGTCTGGGAAGAATGCATAGATTCCTGAAGGAATCTGGGGCATTTGGCACTCAGCTGAAGGCTGTTTGACTGCAGGGTCGCTCTTCTCAAGCAGTTGTGCCAGATGTGAGTGCTTGATAAGGCAAACTAAAAGGTTCAAAGGTTTGGTCCAAGTCCCCAGACTTGTGATTGTCCAGGATTCAACCAGGGCTGTAACAAATGTACCACCAAAACTAAGCTACTAAATACTAAAGGAACAGTAAAACGTGAGAACTGTGATGGAATAGAAGCTGGAACTGCAGTCAAGGAGCCAGGTCTGCTGGCACTTCTCACTAATGGGCCTCCTTCGGGCTCAAGGAGAGACGCCTCGGGACGCTTCAGAGGGGGTGCAAGAAAGTTTCATTAGGCATGTATGGGATAACATGCCCCCAAGGAAAGGGTTCCTGCCTCCCCCCACCTCCTAACTCCCAATAATTAGAGGTTGGCTTTAGCCCATGAATGCATATAAATAGTCCACTCCTTTTTTAATCCTGTTAAGCTCTTGGCTTCAGAGTCCCGTTGCAATGAGGTGTGTCATGCATGCACATTGTGTGTGTGTGTGTGTGTGTGTGTGTGTGTGTGTGTACACATGCACACATGCAGAGGTGTGAGTTAATTTCAGCTCTGAATTTGCCAATTTTCCATTTCATTGAATTTTAATTGGTTTTGTGTTCTGTGACAGTGAAGACTTTCAAATTGGTACTATACATCTTAATTAATGCTCGTGAAGTGCTTTAAGAACTTTGGATGGAAGGTGAGCAGAAGTACCTTATTTAATTGATAAGGTCTGAACCTATCTTTTTCTAGTGCTATTTCCAGTTTTTTAATTTGGCTCCTCAAATGTTTTGAGAAGCCTGATCTCTTCGCTACAGGTTTTTTGTGTGTGAATGATTGGAATGAAGGTTTACTGAAATGAAGCTAGATGTGTTGGTTACACTAACATGTCTGGACACTAATACTTAGAGCTCTAAGTCTTGCTTTTGGCAGGCTCATGTTATGTTCTCCTGGTGCTTAGTCACGGGATTAAGTTCCAGCTGTTTACTTTTGGAGTCAACATTTTATTTAAACATTCAGTTTTTCTACTTATTTCCAGATTAGCAGATGGCGGCCCAATGTGTAACCAAGGTGGAGCTGACCATCTCCTGCAGCAATCTCCTGGATAAAGATGTTGGTTCAAAATCAGACCCTCTGTGTGTGCTTCTCCAGAATACAAGTGGCCAGCAGTGGTATGAGGTACAGTATGTCACTTCTTCCCAGAACATTGGCAGACTGAAAATAGCGAGGCCCAAAAGTTGCTTTCAGTAATTCTTATGATTTACAAACTCCACTAGATACTTTGGTTCAGACTGTGTGTGTATATCAGTCACAGACATGTAATCTGGTAAACAGCTGCACTGTGCCAGTGGTAATTTTTGTTTTATCTAGGTTCTTAACAATATCTCTGTGTTATTCCTGGCTCCTCTCTGCAGTGTAGATAGGCAGGCAGCAGGCCTTCTGGAAGAGCTGACACAAAAGAAGCAACTGTTCTTCCTTATAAGGGAATAGTGTATGAATGCCCCCAAGACTTCCAGTATTGCCATTTCTAATGATTTGATGTCTTCCCTATTTTTCTTATTCTTCCTTCTTGTCCAATATGGTGATTTCATCAGAGCTTTTTTCAAATATTATTTCTTTCATCTCTCCTAGCCCTCACTTTGGACAAAACGTTAGGTTTTATTTTTGAAATGACTGCATTTCACTGGTGGGAGAATTAAACCTTAAATATGCTTTGTCTACAACACATGGATTTTTTGTAAAATTTAACTTGTAAAGTACATTGTTTATACTAGGGTGGAAGGTGATCCGAAGTACATATTGTTATACTTGCATCTAGTAGGACTCTTGAAAACCTATCATGGAGTGTGTATTGATTTGGCCACTTGCACAGTTGCATGAGCAAGTTGATGGACATTTAGGTAATATGACTCTTCTATCTGCAGGTTGATCGCACAGAAAGGATTAAGAATTCCTTGAACCCAAAGTTTGCCAAGAGGTTCCTAATTGATTACTACTTTGAGCTTGTTCAGAAGTTGAAATTTGGGATTTATGACATTGACAACAAAACCATTGATCTGAGTGACGATGACTTCCTGGGAGAATTTGAATGCACTCTGGGACAAGTGAGTTCAAACAGCACCTGAGTGTGTTCTGCAGGGGATATGTTATTACCCACTTTGATTTATATAACAAATATGTAATAGTAATGCTATGTAATAGTAATCTTACTTTAAAATGCACATCTCTTGTATGCTCATGTGAAAAGATAGCACTCTCAGTGAAAAATAAGAGTCTCTGATCATTTCTCTACACTTAAAATGATGCAATTACTCCTATTGACCTGTCACACTCTATACCAGGGGTTAGGTCTGTTTAACTGCGTCACTTAGGGGTGTGGATTTTTCACACTCCAGACGCACAGAATCATAGAATTTTAGGGCTGGAAAGGGCCTCATGAGATCATCTAGCCCAATGCCCTGCTAAAAGCAGGACTACTCCCACTAAATCATCCCAGCCAGGGTTTTGTCTAACCGGGCCTTAGTTTCCAAAGATGGAGATTCCACCACCTCCGTAGGTAACCCATTCCAGTGCTTCACTAGTGAAAAGTTTTTCTTAATGTCCAACCTAGACTTCCCCAGCCACAACTCGAAACCATTGCTCCTTATTCTGTCCTCTGTCACCACTGAGAATAGCATAGCTCCCTCCTCTTTGGAGCACCCCTTCAAGTAGTTGAAGGTTGCTATCAAATCTCCCTCTTAGTCTTCTCTTCTGCAGACTAAATAAACCTAGTTCCTTCAGTCTCCCCTCGTAAGTCATGTGCCTCAGCTCACTAATCATTTTTGTTGCCCTCTGCTGGACTCCTTCTAATTTGTCCACATCCTTTCTGAAGTGTGGAGCCCAAAACTGGACATAATATTTCAGATGCGGCCTCACCAGTTGGTTTTTTTGGCAACAAGGGCACACTGTTGACTCATATCCAGCTTCCCAACCACCATTACCCCCACGTCCTTTTCTAGAGAGCTGATACTTAGCCTATCGGTCCCCAGCCTGTAGCAGTACATGGGATTTTTCTGTCCTAAGTGCAGAATTTTGTACTTGTCTTTGTTGAACCTCATGAGATTTCTTTTGGCCCAATGCTCCAATTTATCTAGGTCTCCCTTTATCCTATCTCTACCCTCCAGCGTATCTACCGTTCTGCCCACATAGTGATGAAGACCTAATGTCTTAGTGTAGACCAGGCCTGAGAGTCTCTGCTAGATTGTTATCAATTCAATACATAAGATCATTCTGCAAGCAGTCAATTTTAAGCTTTTGTCTAATGTTATATTTGATGTAGAATATGAGAGGTAATTAGACAAGGTTTTTTTTCCTGTGGGTTCGTTGGAAAACATAATGCTTATCTGGTTTCACCCACATAGTTGTTGAGGTATTTAGTGTATTGGATGATGTATACCCCAGATGTTGTGATGAGCAAGTGTAGAATCCATGGATCTTGAAAAGTGTGTTGTGGGCATTGATGATCACTAAAGCAGTGGTGATCTGTGCAGGTTTTGTATCTGTCCTGCCAGGATCTGTTGCTGCTTTGCATTGATGTGTTCTGGTCTGTGGGGAGCTTGCTTCTGATGATGAACTTGGAGAATTGGGGGTTCAGAAAAGATTTCTTCTGTGATATGATTCCCATCGAATTGGGCTGTGATTCTCTGATGATACGCCATCCGAGGACCAGTGTGGGTAGTAGGTGACAACTAAAGGTGTGCAGTCAGAGGATGCTTTATTTCTGCATTGAAGCAGATTCAGTTGGGTTATTTAGGTGGCCCATTCCATAATGAGATCCACTTTTCTGATGGACTGGAATGCTATAGAAGATTCCTGCAAAGAGAGAAGAAGAGGACAGCTCACTCAAACAAAGACTGTAGCTGAGAGTTGGGTGAACTCCACCTGGACTTTGGGACTCTTGGGTATCTTTCATGCGGGGGTTTCTGTAGGGATTGTTCTTGGTTAATTGTATTTTGCTTTCTTAGGATAAAGTTTATTTAGTCACTAGTTAATAAAGTTCATTGTTATGTTTGGTTTTAGTAGTATTTTAATGTGGGGTGGTAATTCTGAGCAATCTTTGCTGTGAGTCCCATACAGACTGGATCCTGGGTCTCCAGCTGCTTTCTCCACAGGGATTGGGATTGATTTCTGAGAGGCACTGGAGAAGGGCAACTGAATTAATTTTAGCCCCCCCGAAGGTTACATATACATCCAAATGCAATGTGCGTTTCACTGAGGGGCAGACTCTAATCTCTCAATTTCAGGCATATGTATGTATCACCTTGGATACAAGCTATTTGCAATAGTTACTTAGTAAAAATCATTGTTCTACTGTTGAGATTATTGGTGTGTGAAGGACTTGTTTATCTTTTTGTTTTTACTTCTGTCATGTAGTCAAAGTGGCATTTAGGTTCATGCCTTTAAATATTATCCGAACATGTTGACGGCTATAGGAAATAATAAATGTAATGCTAACTATAGTTCTCATAGTAGAACAGTTTCCTAAAAGGGAGTATGCATTACTAGCTGTTTCTTTCAATGTGAAAAGCTGGCAAACAGTATTAATAGCTTTTGACACTTAACTTTTGTTTTGACAGATAGTCTCCAGCAAGATGCTGACAAGACCATTAATGTTTAAAAATGGCAAACCCGCAGGGAAAGGAAGCATTACGGTAGGCTGATGCTCTGCTTTCTTATTCCAGCATATAGCCCTCACATTGTTTCTCTGGCTGCCTTCAGTGTATTCTATCACATCATAATAACGGGAATATTTCTTTCACTGCCTTTTGTTGCATCTTTCAATTTATAAAATAATACTACTTTGTTGACCTAACTTATCAAAATCAAATAGTCTTCAGATGCTTAAATGACATAATTTACATTCAGATTTGATCCATTTCAAATAAGCTTAAATGATGAACACTGATTTTTTTTTTTAACAGCAAAAATCAAATTGCTTCTTTCCTTTTCTTATCCCACAGGTGCTAAGCAAATGTGGACTTGTTTGTTTTTATTTTTTTTCCCCCAAATTATTTAAGTGTAATGATGCTGGTATGGTAACTAGATAAATGGCTAATATTTAGTAGTAACCACTGTAGAATTTTGTTGGGCTTTACAAATAATTAAGGTGATCTGTGTCCTGAACAATAAATAATCTTTTAAATCGAGAGCAGCGGGCGTGGGTTTACATTGAAAGGGTAACTAGATGATGGGATTGAGAGAGAAAGAAGCATTACAGCAATAAAGATCAGGGATATTTTTTTCTGGAATCATGAGTAACTTTTTAAATAGATCTATTTTTAGAGCTACTTGTACTCCTCCCCCACCCCCATTTTAAATGTTAGGTTAATGAACAAACATTAATGCATACAATTACTGGGTTGTCAGGCAGTGAATGGTAGAACTGAAGATTTGACAACCTATAAGTATAAGCAGCAACAATGCTGGCATTGAGGAGTATTTCTTGATGTGGGAGCTATTGACTGGATGGAGAGCTCATTAATTGTCTTAATTTTGGGATCAATTTTGCAACATCAGTAGGGACCTTCCAAGAGTGCTATAGTAGCTAGAAATAGTCTATTAATATAGACTCTAAGGCGAGAAGGGACTCTCATGATCATTTAGTCTGGCCATCTGCATCACAGACTCTCACCCATTCACTCCGGTAATAGACCCATAACCTATGACTAAGTTAGAAAAATCCTCAAATCTATATGTCAACAACCCTCAGTTTTATCAGCTAAGGATGTGAAAAAACCCAAAGATGAGTTCCTGCATTTCACTACTGATCCATAACACACGCCTTCAACAAGCCTAACCGATCTGGCGTGTCTCAACATCCTGTACCTCAACACCTAAGCATAGAGGTGCTACTTTGTTCTGGCAAAGAGCACCGACTTTCTTTTCCAGTCCCCCTGACCCAACCCATTAGTGATGCAAGTGGCATTGCAATGTGCTGGACAACAACTCTTCAGGACCACTCCTTCAGATCTATCAGCCAAGAAGCTTGACCTGATCAGGTGGAAGGTTTAGTCTTACCTGGCTTGAAATTGCACATTGCCAGCTACCAAGCCATACTGACAAAATACAGCTTTAGGTCTTACTAAAACTGGCAGAGTTTCAAGCTATTCTTCCAGAGGACAAACAATTAGAATTTAAGTACCTTATTAAGGAGGGCAAGCTAATGGCCAAAGTCTCCCTCCATCCATCAGTGGCAGCATGCTCCCTAGCCAATGGGGTGATGTTTCAAAGGGACTGCTGGCTACAAACATCTGGTTTCCTAAGGAGGTCCAAACCACTTGGGAGGGCCACCACTTTAACAACCAAAAATGTAGTGACGACAGACGAGTGTCTGAACTCACTCAGACTTTTGGGCCACACCTTAGTCATTCGGCCTGTATACTCCAACCCCTGTTTGCTACCAGAACCATCCATCTTTCCGATTCTGATATGCCACCCAGCTCACCTATCAACTTGACCCTCCATATCAACAAGTACAGCCTGGCTGCCACCAATATTCTCAACGAACCAGATGTTCTGCCACCTTCACCTTTCATCAGTGCCTCTCAAAACAACCCTTTTGACTCCTTCCTAGATAACCATGAAACCTTCACCCTCCCATTTTCCATGATTGTTTTCAGGGGCCATCTTGCTCTCTTTGCTCACAGTCTGAGCAAGTTTACCACCAGTCGATGGATACTAGACACTGTACACCGGGGGTACCTCATGGAATTCCATACCTTCTCCTTTCGCCATCCTTCCCAGAGCAGCCTTGCCGATCCAGTTCAACTAGACAATCTACAGAAGGAAACACACATCTGCTTCCAAAATGGCCACTATCAAGGCTATGACTTCTATTCCCCCCTATTTCCTTACACTGAAAAAAGGAGGGGACCTTTACCCTATTCTGGATCTACAGGCACCAAACCGGTTCATCCACAAATTGTATTTTCAGATCATTCACTCCATCTTCTCTGGAGCCTGGTTTGCAGCTCTTGATTTGGAGGATGCATACTTCCATGTGGACAGCACAAATTTCTTCCCTTTATGGTAGATCACTCCCATTACCAATTCCATGTTCTTCCCTTCAAGATTGCCAGTGCTCCTCATGTTTTCAAAGGATTTCGTTGTCATTGTGGTGTATATGGGATGCATAGACTACTCCCTTTTTCCCTTCCTGGATGACTGGCTCCTAGGACCTATGTGTCTCAGCTTGGGCCATCCAAAATTAGTGGCCACTGTTGAAAATGTGAATTTTAACATCTGTGCCTTGGGTTATGCATTTGTAAAATGAGAATATTTACCTATTAACATAAGAGTGGTGTAGCTTGCCTAATGCTTACAAAAGACTTCAGACCTATGTCCAACCTTTATGCCAAGAATGTCCAAGTACTGCTATATTTAAATAAAATATTTCACATCTACCCTTTCTAGGTTTGTTGTGAATAATATTAGTAAAGTATACAGTATCTGAACACAGAATAAATATATGTCTTTTAATTATCTGCCTAGATTACAGCGGAGGAGGTAAAGGATAACAGAGTGGTCATATTTGAAGTAGAAGCAAGGAAACTAGACAATAAGGTACTTTACTGATTGTAGTAATTATAATTCTGACAAAACATTAAAATCATGATAGGGATTGATTCATTCTGGGATTCTTTGCTGGAAAAATTGTCTACAAAGATGTAATTTACAATAGAAGAAAAACAAAACATCGAACACTTGGTGAATTACGTGGAAGTTCTTAGAATGAATCTTGACCTGTTTCTAAAGTGACAGGTATATTGCTCAGAATATTTTTGGAACAAGGCTTAACACTTGCCCATATAAATTAATCAGAGCTTTGTATCTTTTCATTAGTGTGAATGCTTTTATAATTTAATTTTAAGTTTACTTACTAAAATAAATAACTAGAAAGTACACTTCCAGACAGCAGTATAATAAAGTATACGATAGAGTGGGCAAATCCATTATAATAAACAAAATTGCAGGGCTGGATTTAGAATTCTAACCTCTATAATTGCTCTATGGAATGTTAAAACAGATGTTAAAAATGGTAAGTTGGGAAGAAATGTTTCTATTTTGCCTTTTTTATAATGCTGTAATTAGGCAGCTTTGAATTAGTGTCTAGCCATTCATACACTTGGTAGCCCATTGCCTGAAATGGAATTGCCTGACATTAAGAGTCTAAAGATCACAGAATCTCACCTTACACGAAAAAAGTATTTTTTTTTCCGTATCTGTGTATAATTCTTTGTCTTACTAATATAAACTATCCTGTTTAAAAAGCAATTATGAGAGTGATGCCTGAAAGGTTTGTATTCTCATCAGACAGTTGTTTAATAGTTTTTATGAGCGTCATTTGTTTACCTTCTATTAATTTGACCATATGTGTTAAGTAGTGTTGATAATATTCACACCATGGGATAACAGCCTATTTTTGAAATGCAGGATATTTTTGGAAAGTCAGACCCTTACTTGGAGTTCCACAAGCAAACCACGGAAGGGAACTGGGTGATGGTTCACAGAACAGAGGTAGAGGAGTTTCTTATGAACAAACTAGAGTTTTTTAATTAATACGACTTTAAATGTTAACGTAGCACTAAAGGTACACCACGTTCAAAGTAGCCTTTGATCAGTTTGGGTATTTAAGAGAGAGGAGACCTGAGTTTTTCCCTGTTCTATCACCAACTTTTCTGTGAGACCATGAAAGTCAATAAAATGTCTCTGACACTTAAATGTTTATAATTTTCTTTTATTCTTACTCTGATTCATGTCTATTTAGAGTGAAATCCTTAGGGCAGAGATTGTCTAGAAGATGTATGGATTGTTTAGTATAATGGGACCCCAGATTTGGTGGAAGCCTTTAGATGCTAATATAATACAAAAGAACTATTAGTATCAAAGAGTGACAACTTCAATTAGGTCTGATATTTTCTACTTCAAATAATAGTAGTAACTTACTAGTGAACACTTACTATAGAGCCTGAGGCCCTAATTAGTATTTAAATAATGATTTTTTTAAAAGGCACAGTCAATGCCCGGAAGCACTTGTAGTGTAAAAAATGTAAATCTGTTTTGTGTGTTTAATTATAAAGTTAACATTTCTTCATGGGTTTCTGCAGCATAATAGTATATGTCTCTAGTTATAAGGCCCCCGTCCTTCTCATGGCAATCAGTTCCTAACTCTGTTCCAGCATGTAGCTGAGTGACTAAATACTGGAGATTCAGTTCTGTATGTACATCGATTTAAAAGTTCTTGTGTTTGTTAATATACTTTCCTAATTTAAAGATTTTGTTAAAAAATCAAGGCTTTTCTATCCTCCGCTTTTGAAAGTACTCCATTGTAACTGAGGAGTAACTTCTGATGCACATAGCCTAAATCCTCTGAAATAAAAATACCTCATTACTTTTCATTAGAGGATTTCTATGATGCCCAGCAAATTCTAGGGTTAAATTGCATGTTATGAGCACTTGAACTATAGAACTTTGAGAATCTGCCATGAATGTTTCAGTAGTCTTTTTATCTCCCACAAAACTCTAAGATTCTTTTGGCTTTTTTTTTTGCTTTCCCCTGTTACCCTTGTATCTCTTGAGAAAATACTTCTGGAAATGGTGTTTCAGTATAAACATTTGCTGGAGTGAAACGTAACTTCTGGAAATGATATTTTACCCATTGTGTTGCTTCTGCTGGTAAGATGTTGGGGGTATATAGCAAAATGCTTTCTATGCCTGGGTCTGCATATACTGGAATGCCACATCCTCTCCAGTTTGGGATTTAAATAGTATGGTAGATTACATTTCCTTTTTGGACAATACTGACCTTCTAGCGGTGAGCAGTAGCATCTAACTTAATTCAGGGGGTTGGTATCAGACAAATTTTTCTCCTGTTAAATCATTCCAGACTTTGAGTCTCTTGTTACATTCTTGGTGTGTGTAAATGGGTATTTGTAACTACTTCACTTTCCATATTTGTAATAGAAATAGAAACCAAATAGAAACAGAGCAAAACTGATAGCCATTCTCCATCTTGCCTTGCTAACAATATTATTTTGTCTCACCTTTTTTGTAGGTTATTAAAAACAACTTGAATCCTGTCTGGAAGCCCTTTAAAATACCTCTCAATTCTCTGTGTTATAGTGATATGGATAAAACCATCAAGGTAATATTTAAATGATACATTGCATTTATCCTTAGTGAATCTAAAGAAACTGTTGGCAAGTATAATGAATATTCATGTAGCTGGTTTATCCTCTTAGTTTTAAAAAATAAAGAATTATTTTTAAAAAGAACATAAAGATGATGATGATTTGATAGTTTGACACCCTTCCCCCTCCTCCCCCCATTGACTTCCAAAGTTAAGGAAGCTGGTTAAATGAAAGTAAATATGTATTTCTCTCCAATTTTTCCTTTGAATTAGTGTTAACATAGCAGCAGTTCTCAGACTTGTGCAAAGTGTGGGCTCACTTTGCACATTTTAAGTCACATAGCATCCTCTTGGCTGTTGCTCTTTCTTGCTTCCCTGCATATGGTTGTCTGTTGCCTGATACCTTTTGATATGTACTTTACTCCTGTTTAATTCCCTGTCTTTCCTGGACACCTGGTCCTCTTACCTGCTCACCTGGACTTTGCTGCCCAGTTGCTTCATTCTTTCTTCCATTACTCAGACATTACCTAAACAATATTCTCAGGCCCTGCTAGCCTGAGAAGTGGTGTGAAGGGTCAGGGGGATTGCCGTGAATGACTGATGATAGCAAAGCATTCATGTTGAATCACTGGATCTTCCCAGATCAAACCTTCTGATTTGAAGCTGTTTTGAACATTGATTGATTTGTGTGTAGTGCAGGTATTCAAAACATTCTAATTTAGAACAGAAGTAGGCCTCAGCCTGGCTTCCCCAATTTATGCTCACATCATGTAGTCAGGAAGACATGTAACTCTTTCACTACTAAATAAATAATACTATCTCCCTTCTTCACTTTGCTATCTCACAAAGCAGGTAAGGGCAGTAAGGTCTCGACAACAATACAGGCAGCATATCCTAAGTCAATGGATGTCGGATGCAATTGATGTCCTTCTCTGTCTTTGGTCCATAAATGAGCATAAAAATCTGTTAGCTTCAGCTCTAGTTTCTGTAGTCAGATAAAAGAATGAATTCAAATGAATCTGCTTGACCTTAAACACCACTTTTGGATTTGATGTTTGAAGGCAACGTAACAGCAGGGTTTCTGGTGTGCTTTGTCCTAACTAAGTCTGTGATGGTGCAAGTAGCTTGCGGTGGTAAGGTGAGCTCCACTCACAGGACAAAGAGTCGATTGTTACCGTACCTCATCTGCAATCATTGACATCCAGACCTCCAAATAGCCTCTTACTCTTCATCACCCGAAAGATCATCTTGTTTTTTTGACACCCTGCATCAGATGCCAGGAGGAAACTTTAGCACTAGTAGTGAAAAAACAAAGGCTGAAATAGATACAGTGAAACATAAATTTCTTCAAGCCTATGCTGAGGCTTGGAGCTGATCAGAAATGGTCTGTTTTTTCTGTCACAGATTGCCTTTATGTTGAAATTGAAATGCCTCAGAATTGTTTGTTTCCACATGAATTCCTTCAGGGAGAATATTTTGAAAGGAAAAAAAAATCTGTTATGGAACTTTTTGTTTTAAATTTAATTTTATTGTATGGTTTTGTTTTTTTTATTTTTGTTAGGTTTTATATTATTTCATTACATGTCAGTAATAGAGTATATTATGCATTACTACTATTAGCATGTGATGAAACAATGTAAAAATTGAAAAAATAAATTGAGAAATGGAAATTTTTCAAATTTTCATTTCATGGGAATTTTCAACATACTTGTTTTTGTTTCATTTTGGAACAAAGTGCAAATTCTAAAGGATCAAAATTTCCTGCAAAGCAAAAATTCTAAGTTAGAAATCCAGTGATGCTGATCAAATTACAAGCCAAGAGAAGCTTCCTATCAAAGCATCATAAAAATAATGTTGGAAGGAACCGCCAAGAGGTCTAGTCCATGTCCCTCTCCCTCCCACCTGGAGGTAGGTTTATATATACCTAGACCATGCCTGTCATATGCTTTTATAACTAGTTCTTTAAAAACCTTCAAAGATGGAGATTCTGTAATTTCCCCAGGTAATCTGTTCTAGAGAGTAGCTACCCATATAATTAGTAAACTTTTCCTAATATCTAATCTAAATCTCCTTTGCTGAAAACTAAAGCAATGACAACTTGTTCTGTCCTCGGTGAACATGGAGAACAATTTATTCCATTCTCTTTATAACAATCTTTTTTCATATTTGAAGACTCTTCCAGGCGCACTCCCGCCCCCAATCTTCTTTTCTTTTTAGACTAAACACTCTCAAGTCTTCCATCATTTCCACATAGATTGTTTTGTAAACATCCTTTCTTTTTTTGTTGTTGTTGCTGTCCTCTGGACTCGCTCTCCAGTTTGCCCACATCTTACTTAAAGTGCAGTACTCAAAACTGGGTAGGAGTAGCTGAGGCCTCACCAATCCCGAATTGAGTGGAACTAGTTACCTCCCGTCTTTTTCATACGACACTCCTGCTAATGTATCTCATTATGACTTTTTGCCTTTTTCTTAATAAAATCACATTGTGGACTCATTCAATTTGTGATCCTCTACAAAGCCCTTTTCCTTTTTAGCAGTAATACCAACTAGGCTGTTTTTCCCCAATTTTATTTCTGGATCTGATTTTTTTCCCTCTTACGTGTAGTGCTTTAAACTTGTCTTTCTTGAATTTCAGCTTCAGCTTCCAAGGTGATAAACCAGTTCATCAATCCTGAGTGTCCACAACTCTGGCTAAAGCATGTTAAACCCATGAATGGATATTTTCATTCAGAAGTAAAGTGGCCTTATTGTGAACTAATGCATTTTAAATCCAGATCTTCATTTAATTCATCTTAAATTTCAGTGTCCCTATGTAGATGCGCTTTAAAATTACATTCAAAGTAGCAGCTGAAGTATAGCATAGCATTCACAAAACCAAAATGGAATTCATAAATTGACATAGACATAGTCTCCATTCTGTTACAGCAATGTGTTAATTAAAAAGGGAAAAGCCTGGAAAACAAAACCTTATCAAAAGATGACATATAGTAACATTTATTCCCTTCCAGGGGAGAGGATACAAGAAATAATAAATCACAGGCAACAAACATTAGTTCCCTTTCTTAATGCAGTGGCTCTCAACCTTTCCAGATTATTGTATCCCTTTCTGGAGTGTGATTTGTTTTGCATCCCCCAAGTTTCACCTCACTTAAGAATTAAGAATTGCTTACAAAATCAGACATAGACATACAAAAGTGTCATAGCACACTGTCACGGGAAAAGTTGCGTACTTTCTCTTTTCTGATAAAATTATAAAATATAATTATGAATTGGAATATACATTTTATACTTGCATTTCTGTATATATAGAACAGTATACACAAGTGCTTGTCTGTATGAAAATTTATTTTGTACTGACTTTGCTAGTACTTTTTTAATGTAGTCTATTGTAAAAGTAGGCAAATATCTAGGTGAGTATGTATTCGCCTGGTTGAAAACCCCTGTCTTTAATGCAAGCCTGGAAGATAGTTAGCTATTATGGGTATAAATCTACATAGGAAAAAAGAAAACAAGCAAAGTAATTATTAGTTTTATAAGTAAGCCCAGAATCTGACAATCGGAGGATGAATAGAGCTAGTGACAACTCTTCTTCACGTGTCATGGATGAATTTTTTGTTTCCATCTGACTGTGCTAAAACTATATAGTTCCTTGACAAAACAAATACTTTAAAATAGGGTTAATTTCAACTCATCATGATCCAAAATGTAATCTTATCACCTAATGGAATAACTGTGTAGGTTCAAAGTAAAAATTGCTGTGAAGTTTCTTAGTCACATTGGTGTAAATCCAGAGCAATTGGAAGTTTCCATTGAGTTCCATTGAATTCTTCCAAATTTACACAAATAAAGCAGGATATATTCTAATCTCGGCTGCATTTTATTTTGAAATTGTAGTTTATGGATTTAAAACTATTTTCAGATGAGATAGTAAAACTGTGATAATAATGTTGAAGAAGAATTAAACAGTGTTATAATGCTTTTATACACACAGTGGCATGCCCAACAGGCTATCATATTAGAGTAAGTAAAATGACTTTTCTAGCTTTCCTTAACACGAATGCCTCTTCACACATTTACTTTTTCAGTTTGTGTATTCAGCAGTAATGCACAAACCAACTTGCTACACTTCCACATTAATTTATTTCTGAATTGTGTGTGTGTGTTGTAGTGAATCAGTGATATCTTCTATAGCAGAAAGTTGAGCCTCTCTCATTGAGAGCAAGCATGCATGAATTTATTAGTTCTGAGCTGGGAAGAGGGAAACATGGATACTTTTTATGTTGCTACAGGAAACCATCAAAATTGCTGCATGAGCAGTCAGCCTTCTGATCTCAAAAAAAACATTTGGGTTAGATATATTTAATATATCAAATGAAAAAAAAAGATTGACAACTCTGAGCTATTACTGTTGAATGAAAACATCTTCAGTATTAAGAATGCCACCAATTGCTTGATTAGCTGAACATCCGATTGGCTTAACATAAGAGAGCCTAAAGAGTCTGCATCATGTCTGCCTGTATATGAAACCCATTTTTTTATCTGTGACATTGTTGCCTATATGAAGTCTGAATTGGTGTTCAGTGCATGTGCATGTATTGTGTATTTTATTGTAATGGTAGCCAAGGAGCTGTATCAAGACGAGAAGGCATAATCTCTGCACAGTTGAGCAATCTAAAAGACAATGTAGAAATATGAAATGTGATGCAGGCAGTTGGTTTCTTTCAGAAGCCTAAGATCTAAAGGTGTTAATTTTTTGTTAGATCTGTCAGAATGAAAGGTTAAAACATAACTTTATTAATAAACTTGTGTACAGTCTAAGACATTTTGTCTTAATGGGGTATAGGAAAGAAGGATATGGATTAGATTGAATATGTTTAGGAAGATGTTTGCCTAGGGTCCATGGACTTATCCCGAACAATAGAAAAGTGCTTCTAAGGAAATTTCGTTACTAGAAAGCTGTTATTTTAGTAAGTCATCTTACCTTTAATCAAAGCAGTATCATTCATAAATAGAGGTGGCTAGTGCAATGTCAATTCAATGTACAAATTTAATTCAGAACAATAATTAAGACATTTTGGAGAATATTCATAACCTGTTTATTTTATTACTTTTTATATGCATGTAAGCAGGTTCTTTATAAAGGTTAAAACAAAGGTGGAAAGAATAGACCTGGGCAAAGAAAACTGATAGTCTGTCACCCCACCCTGTTAAATAAAAAGAATAACCTGAGAAAAGAGAGACATTATGATCAGGGTTGAAATGGCTAGATCAGTGAGGCTTGTTATTGACCTCTTACAGGTAAAGAGGGATTTTAGCTGACCTGCTATCTCTCTGAAAGTTATGAATGTAGATAATTAAGACTTCTGTTCATGAGAACGCACTCAAATCTAGCTTCTGTTTCCAGCATTGAAACATAGACTAGAATCATAGAAACTGGAAGGGACCAGGAGAGGTCATCAAGTCCAGTCCCCTGCACTTATGGCAGAACTAAGTACCCTCTTAAACCATCCCTGACAAGTGCTTGTCTAACCTGCTAACATACTGAACTCTGTCTCTGAGCACCTTAGAGATCAGTAATGCAACCAATGGCTTTTGCTTTCCTGCTAACCTCCCAGCATCTGACTTGTTCAAGTACTGATCATCTCCAGCTCCCACTGAAATTCAGGCTTACACTCAGTAATGACAGAAGGACACAAAGAAGGCCTCATGGAATGACTACCTAAAAATGATCAGAGTAAAATAGTAGCATTATCCCTTACTAACCATATCAGACCTGATGCTGTAAAATGCTCATTGACATCAGTGGAAGACGAAGAAGCTCAGCAGCTTGGAGGATCAGATCCAGTAGTAAATAAGACTTGCTTATCTTCCTGCAGTTGGTAGAGACTACCCGTCAGAAACTTGCCCCACTAATTTAAATCAATGACACAGGGCAAACTTCTGCCATACTTTTGCTTTTGCTAATCCTGAATCATGCTTCATTTTAGGTAGAGTGCTATGATTATGACAATGATGGGTCTCATGATCTCATAGGGAGTTTTCTAACCACAATGTCAAAGCTGAAGGAAGCCTCTCGGTCCTCGCCGGTAAGTCAAAAGCTCTGGCTTTCTTGAGAATTTTTTTAAATTATTTTATTGGTTTTGAGCAAAAAATGCAAAATACCTTTGATTGTCAATGCTCAGTTGCCTGATTGCAGTGTTGATAGCACTAAGTTGAGACTGGGTTGGCATTTCCATTATAAATCCACTTTTACAGGCTTTAATGTCTCGGTGGGTTTTTTAACACCATGTCTCTGAAAATCCAAACTGTCAGGTCGAATGAATTTCACTGATCGATAATCATCAAAATGAAGAATACAGTGTAAATTTCACTGCTGTTAAAAGGCGTAAGCCTGAAGTTCTTATGTCAGATTTTACTTAATCTGAGTTGCAGGATTAGGTGTCTCACATTTTGAGTACAAAATTGAGTAAATCTGAATGAAGACTTCAAGATTTTAAATACTGCAGTGACTTTGTCTACCTAACTTAGGTCGACTTATGTTTCTGGTCTAGGCATGCCCTGAGTAAATTCTGTGGCTACAGCCGACTTGATTGGGAACACAGGGTCATGTTAACGAAAATAAAAGATTTAACAAAAATCCGTATGGTGATTGGAATTAATACATTTTCATCTATTTAATTTTAAGACTGACTTTAAATTTGGAAAATTGAATCAGGAAATTAGCTGGCTGTGGAGATTAGCCTCTCCGATTATAGTACCACAATTTGTTTCAGATCTAATTATGTTTTACCATTATGTTCTAACCTTGCTGTAAACCAACAACAAACAGGAAAGAAGCCAACAGAACAAAATATTGCAATATTTTGTTGTCTTGTTACATTACAGAAACTGTTGGCACATTGCTTGCTACCCTCAAAATGTCTCCACTGATTCCAGTGGGGAGAATATTTTCCCGGCAAACCCTGGTATGTGGCTGATTCTGCATGGTATTGAGCCCCCCTTGTTCTCACTGAAGTTTGTGGAAGTTAAGGGCATTTTAACACTGTGCAGGATTTGGAGCTAAAGTGTTTCCTTACGCACTGGAAAATTTACAAGAAGGCTTTTTTTCGTCTAAGCTTTTAGTCACACAACAAATTGTTAATTTAACCTTGCTGGTTGAATGAAAACATTGTTCTGTGGCTTAGGAATCAATGAAGCACAAAACCTTTTAATAAATGAGTTAGAACATTTGGCACAAACAAATAATGTTCAATGACCAATACTAAACACCTCACCCAGTGTTTGCTAGAGAGAAGGAAAGATGAAGACTAGCCAGACTGAAACTCAATTTCCACATAATGAAAATGATGTCGGGAAGCATCTCCTTTAAAGGAGAATGTGTCCCCCTGTCATTTGTTACTGGACCTTGCAGTCTTGGGGTACTATTGAATCCCCACCTGTTTTTGGGCAGCCCTATTGCAGAAGAGAACTGGATGATTTTTTCCACCTGTTCGGTTGTGTCCTCTTCATCAATCTCAGATGCAGAGCTTGCTATCATGTTCTGTGCTTTTATTACTTTCAGAATAGCTGCAATGTGCTTTACCTGTCGGTATGCCTTAAACCAGCCTAGTAACTGAAGAAGATCTGAAACTTTGGAATTCACTCACTCCCTATGATGATCAATAATAGCTGCACAAAGCCTTTCTCTTTTGAAGTTCTTACGGAGGGAGGGGTACAAAGAGGACTGATACTTTATGCCTGGGCTGTAGGGTTTTTTTTCCTAGTTTTGGGGAGAATGGATTTGCTTTTGTTTTACAGCTAGCAATTGCACTTTTAATACAAAGCAAAGGTGCTTAAAGCTCTGAATAGGCATTACTTGAATGTATTGCATAAATTGTACTGATTCTAGTATCGTTGTGCTCTTCTGTTGCCTTAGGCTGAATTTGAATGCATCAATGAGAAGAAGAGACAAAAGAAGAAAAGCTACAAAAATTCTGGTGTCGTGAGAGTGAAACACTGTGAGGTGGGTACTCAAGGATTTTATTTTGTAACTTTTGATTTTTCTTTAATTATAAACGTCCAGGTACAACATCTGTGATCTATCTTGCCTCAGTACCCCAAAGAGTAAGATAACAGAAACATTTCTATAGTTTTCATACATTTTAGTCTGCAGATTGATGATAGCATAGATACATAATGCTTTAAATGGTATAGAAGCATTACCATAACAAAGTAAGTACAAAATTATTGCTTTCCACAGAATCAAAATGCAATTAATATTACTACTGTGTTTTTTACTTAGTTTTTCTATGAGAGGTTGCAAGCAATTAAAAGTTGCCATTTTATACAAGACCTTTGGTTTAGAAATAGATGTCTAATATTAAACCTCCCTTAATCTCATTTTCAACAGTATGATCTTATTACTTAAAGTAAAGAAATTCCTCATCTATCATCATATTGGGTGGGAATTGGGAGTGCTCAGGTCATAAGAAATAAAACAGCATTCTGAAATTCTATTTGCATGTATCATGGAGTGACAAGGGAAGTGGTGATTTGCCTGCAGGTAAATACAAAAAGCACCAAGCTTCCAAACAATTAATATTCACCATAGTATCAATTTCCTTACTAGCTGAACACTGGCTAATGTAAGAAATGTTTACATGAATTTCTTCCATGTACCCAAGTCCTGTTTATATTTAATTATAAGTCTGGTACACTGAATGCGTAATATCTTATTCATGAATACTCTCACTGAAATCAGAGAGCCTACTTTGGGAAGTAAATGCACTTCTTTATATCAGCATGAGAAGCAAAATTAGGGCTTCCAGAAATTAAGAAATTGCCTTGGTCTTTTGGGTTTTGCTGAAAACAATGTCTCTTTTTAGATTATAATGGAATGTACATTCCTTGACTACATCATGGGAGGATGTCAGCTGAATTTCACAGTAAGTAAACTATGTGAACAAAATTGTTTTCTATTTCAGAGTAAGCTGTAATGAGTTATGGATTCTCCTGATCTCATTAGTTTAATTTTGTAGTAGATAGAGCATGAGCCCATAGGCCATTGAGTCTATTTTGTTAACTATTACTTGAAAAGTTCTGAAATATGATGGACTTCTAGCACCAGATGTGAGGTCTGAATTGAATCTTCAGATATGTGGAATATATCTGTGTGGGCAGAGACTAAAGGAGCTTACTGTCCCCTGGTACTTGAGTTTGTCTTAAACCATCTCATCACAAGTGTATAGATCAGACAAATGGCTGGCAAGTAACTTGGGAATATCTGTAGGTCTGTTCATTCCTAACACATCCATTACACCTCAGGGTGAGGAGGAGGTCGTCAGGTAGATCTTGTTATGCTGGGTTTACACCTCCCAAGGATTTCCTTGTGCCAGAAGAATCCTCAGCATAAAGGATGGCTTCAAAGCTGCTATGCACAGCCCGAATAACACGCATAAGCCTTAACATGGGATCTGTTCATGTAATGGTTTAATTCACACAACTGGTATAACACAGGCAGTATCAATGTAAGCTTTCTCCACTCGGACTCAGATCAGTGCTTGGCCAGTCTGTGTCAGCAAAGGGTACGTGTTAATTTTTAACTGTTATGGTATTCCTTGAGTAGCTTCCACTTGGAAGCAGGCTGAGACAATAGTCTTATTTCAGAACTATGGAGAAGATGATGAATGCTTTTGGTTAAGACTTATATGAGCCAGCACCTGATAGGTAGAAAGCCAACCAGTTCCCCTGAACCACAGCTTCATGCTGTTTGAGTAGGGGTACGTTCCTTAAACAAGGTTCTAATGTTCAAGAACTGTTCATGGAAATATGGTGGCTGATGTGATTTACATGTACCTGTATGTGGTGCAGACAGTTCTTATCGGTTTTGTTATCTTAACTTTGCCTGAGATTAGGAGTTCAATTTCTTTTCTTTGCTTACTGATATAAATGCTGCATTTGACAGGTGGGGATAGATTTTACAGGCTCCAATGGGGACCCTCGCTTACCAGACTCTTTACATTACATCAGTCCTAATGGGGTTAATGAATACCTGACAGCCATTTGGTCTGTAGGAATGGTCATTCAAGACTATGATGCGTAAGTTTTAATTTCACATTTTCAAATGTTTATTGTGTAACCTGGGCACATTACATTTTACAGACACCTATAAATATGTCATAATAAAAGCTCAAAAGCTGAACATATTGAAAGTACAAAAACATGTATTACCAAAACAAAGAAGGAATTCTGTGTCACTTTTAAAGACGACAAATTTATTTATCTCATAAGTTTTTGTGGTTGTAATCCCACTTCGTCAGATGCATGAAATGGAAAATGTAGCATGTTAGCTGCAAATGTGTGCATACAGAGACGGGTTGGTCACAAGCTAAATTAAAACATCCACAGGGATAGACTGCAGAGTAAACAAGCTTTGTGTTGATCAATTCTCAGCTCTCATTTACAGCTTTGGTTTGCCTTCTTACACAGTTTGAATCAAAATAAAGCTTGTCTACTCTGCAGAGATAGAGAGAGGCTAGCAGTCTATCCCTGTGGATGTTTTAATTTACCTTGTGACCCACACTTCTCTGTATGTATATATTTGCAGCTAACATGCCACATTTTCCATTTTATGCATCTGGTGAAGTGGGATTACAACATGAAAGCTTATGCAATAAACAAATGTATTAGTCTTTAAAAGTGCCATAGAATTCCTTCTTTGTTTTGGTTTTGCTGAAATAGACTAACACCGCTACCCCTCTAGAACTTAAACATGTATAAAAATCCTTTCACATTTCCCCTTCCATTTTATTCTCTCTCCTCTTTGAACGAACTCTCATCCTTTTCTGGGAAGAGACTGGGGAGGTAGAATACAGTATATTTTGGCTTGTGTGTAGCTACATTCCATTTGACTCTACATAAGGTAGTCCAGGAATGCCACAGATGGACATATCCAAATGATATCTTCTCTAAGTGGCTGGAGGTGCAAATCTGTCCATTTTTAGCTATCTGACATTGCTTGACAGAGCCAGCAGGTGGCACTGCGGAGAATATCTGTTTAAACAGCAAGAGTGTTCAGGATACAAGACACAGATATGAAGCCAGTCTTCTTCTTGGAGCTTTCAGTCTTAAACACACTTGAGAGGTCACATTGGAACAAATGTAATGGCTTAAGGTTTTTTAATCTTTAATCTCTTCTCTAACATGATGTGGAGGTGGAAGATTTCCATGGGTACAGTTTGTGGGCATCATGTAAAATTAATAACAAACACTAACAATAAATAATTTTAATAGCTTGAAAGGGTGACTGGAATTGGGAGATGTGGCCAGTAGTCTCATCCTGTTGATCTAGGATACTATTCCCTTGATTGGGCCCAGAATTCACCAAACGAGAGTGCAGTCTGTTCCTCCCAGTGTCTCCAAATGTAATGGTCTGTGAACTTGAAAGTCTATAGTAGTAAGTAGTTGCTACAGTTTTGAGGTTTAAGTGATTTCATAACAAGTGCTAAACAAAACCCAGCAGAGCTTTTACAATGGTAACATATCTTCATAGCAAGATTTTAAATGTTCATTTCCTAGGAGCCTGCTGATAAAGAAGTTTTCTTTGCCAACCTAAGGTGTCTTTTGCATAGGGGAAATTTCCACTTAACTCTGCCAGACCATTCCTAATAAACAGATACATTCACGATTAAAAGAGACTGTGACTAGCTAAGTCGTTTTGAACTGTGAACAGAGTCTAAAGGAAAACAAATACTTCATTTTCTCTTAAATTGCTTTTTTTAGAGATAAAATGTTTCCAGCCTTTGGATTTGGTGCACAGATTCCTCCTTCCTTTCAGGTAACTAAAGGTGTAAATATGCTACATGGGCAGACTAAAACAGTCTACTCAGACGTGATTTGTAAAAGCTAAACTTCTCTTTCATGTATTGACAGGTATCTCATGAGTTCCCTTTAAACTTTAATCCATCAAATCCATTTTGCACTGGTAAGTCTTAGAAACCAGCACAAGAGTCTTAAAGAATCAAATGTCTGGAAAGTCTTGTTTCTACTAGAGTAGTAGAAGGCGCTACTTAACCTTGACTATTGCTATATTAAAGGTACCAGATAAACACAGTACCAGGAGGAGTTATGTCAGGTAGATGTTAATTTGTATAGAAAAGTCTTTGATTACAAGAAACATGTCCTATTCAGCATATGGCCTTCAAAGTACTTGAACAGATGGGAAGGAAAAGAGATGCTCTTCACTAATCAGAGGATTTGTGAGGCTTGTGTTTAAGCAGGTTGATTTAGTTAAATAGACAAGGAACTTGATCCTCACTTGTGTGAAGTAGCTTTTGGTTCTTTTTCTTCTTTTGAGCTATCATGCAAGGAAAGGTGTTAGAAATAAGAACCCCAATTTCTATATTACACACCTACCCTTAAGGACAGCAGTGTTGGGTTCTCCCATGTTGCCATGCCGATGAACCTCATCATTGACATGGAGGGGACCACCTCTAGGACTGAGAAGAAATGGTTTGAGAGGGACCACCTCTAGGAATGGTTTGTTTTCTGACCACTTAATTTTGGCCTCTCTACTTAGACTGCAAACAAGGATATATGTTCTAAACTGAGCAGAACTGTTATAAATCAGTTAGCCAGATTTCAGGACCTGATATTTGATCATCCAGACAACCTTTTTAACCATGATGTAAAGTCAAGACTAGCCCTTGTGGAAGGCTATGGTCTGATAGGCCTTCGTTCACCAAAGCATGCAACTTTTTATTGTGAACTTAATTTTAAATAAGTTCGTATTACTCTAGATGTCTGGCACCTAAGGAGATGTCAGGACAGTTGAGTTCTTCAGAATAATAATTCAACTTTAACATATTTAGACTTAACCATTTGTTTTCTAAAGGAATTCAAGGCATTGTTGATGCATACCGGGCCTGCCTTCCTCAGATAAGATTATATGGGCCAACCAATTTTTCTCCAATAATAAACCATGTGGCTAGACTTGCTGCTGCAGCTGCCCAACAACAGACAGCATCAGTAAGTGCTTTATCTTAGTGTATGTGTTACCCTCCTGCTTTATTCTTTCTTTCCACGGTATTCACTACTCATTTTCCCTCTGAGCTTGGAAGTGTATCAACCTTACTATCCAATTGCATTTGGTACCATTATGCTTTATGGATGTCAGTTTTCCCACAGATTGCGCATAACAAGAATATTTCATCCAGATGAAACTTTCATTTCTGATAGAAATGTCAATTTAAAAAAAAAAATACGTGGCATTTTTGTAGCACCTTTCACCCAGGGCTTTCAACATTATTCAAACATTAAGGGTAGTTGTACCTTGGAATACAGATTTTTATTTGAGGCTGACGATTAGCCTTAAGTGACAGAGGCAAATGTAATCCTCATTTTAGTGAGGGTAAACTGAGACACACATTAAATAATTTGACCAGGACAAGATTGTATGAGAATCATGTAAGAGTAAAATTGCCCGTCTGTGATTTGGCTACTGAAAACAGCAGCATGCTTATCTCTTTGTCACTTGTTATGATCTGCAGTCTAAAGCAGCAAATAACATACAGAATAAACTTTTGTGTAACCCTCCATGTTTTTCTATTTCATTCCCAGAGCTCAGATGGTGGCACTGCTGCCAGCTAGCTGGGAAAATTTAAAACTCTATGTAAACGAGCACACTGACCATGACACTTCCCTAGCAGACTTCAAAAGTAGTAGTAGGATCCCATTGTGTTGGGCATTTTTCTGTCTCAGAAAAGACACTCTCTCCCTGCTCTGACGTGCCTATTGTCTGAGACAAACAAACGGATGATCTGAGGATGCGGATACAATCTACAAGCAAAAGTGCATGGTGAAGAATGGTCCCACATTGTTAGTTACATGTATTGTAGAAATGTTTGGTTTGTGTTTTTGTTTTCAATTGGGATTAGAGGGAATAGGAAAAGGAGGGGAGGAAGAGGAATGAGCACAGTGTATCAACTGTCCAGTCATGGTCAGCAGGCTCAGTTTTGTAGACGTTCTGTCAGAGGTGGAGAAGGTAGAGATGGTGAGAGTTATATAAGGGGAAGGTTGAGAGTGAGGGGGAGAAAGTAGTAGAGTCAAGATGGAGAGGAAGAGCTGTGGAGGTTGCCAGTGGGAAGCTACTGAAGAGCATGGCTTGGCAAAAACCAATAAGAAATTAATTAAAGTCCAGGCTGCCTGAAGTTGCTTTATGTAAGTAGGTGACAGTGAGAAAATCAAAGCCTAGCAAATGTGTGCGGATCTCTTTTTTTTTTTTTTTTTTTTTTTAAAGTTACGGTGGTTTTATCCCTTGAACGGAATCTCTGCCCAGAGCAGAGGCAACATGATGGTAACAATATAATGGATCTTTCGAAGGCCCAACCGTGGGAGTTGAGATCAGGGACAGACCAGCCTGTTGCCCCTTGGAGTTCTCAGTCTTGGTGGTTTGTCTCTGAGGCTCGCTTTCTGCTTCAGAGAAGTGGTGAGATGAGGGCAACCCACCAAAAAGAGACTGTAAAACTTGAATGGACTTTACTTATAACAGAGATGTGATCCTTCTACTTAAGGTTTGTTCATCACTGTCATACAGAAACCTGACCTAATCTGGGTTGCTCTAGACTATGGATTATAACAATAGTAAATACAGATTCTAAAACCACAGCGAGAAGGGATAGCTGTCATTCACTTGTTTGCATGCTGTTACCAAGAAAATGCTTAAGTTCACAACTGTTTCATAATTGTCCCCAGAACTCTAATGTTAAGTCTGAGAGAACTGGGTATCCCTGCTAGGGTTGAACCTGGAACTCTTTCTGAAATCCTTCCCCCACAATAGCCTCCATGCTCATGAATTTGAGCTGATAAACTTGTAAATCTTTACTCAGATGTAGGACTCGGGGTTTTTCTTTCTAGCCAGAATGTTAATTCTGCTTACTACAAATATCATAGTCTTTGTCACAGTACAGTCAAACAGCAGAGATTTGAAGTCGCAACCTGGTTATCCGCTATATATGCATACTATAGGCTATTAGTGCCTACTTGGAATTTAGCAAACATACATTAAAAAAAAAATCAGCTTGCAGATTCTGCTAGTTAATCCTAGGAAAAAGAAAGCTGGCGTGTAGGTATCGTAGAGGAAGTTCATAGAGGAATTTTGAAGCAATGGAGGGAATGTGGTGGTTTTTTTTGTTGTTGTTTTTTTTTTTTAAATGAAGTCCATCTGTTCTCTAATAATCCAGTCCAGTGTGTCATGTAATTTTGCTTTAGAAATCTGAAGCTTCCTTTTGCTTAATTAAACTGTTCATATTAGGCACTTATTTTAGAAGATCCCCTTTCAACCACTTTGTGGCTTTGGTGGTTAAGCATTAAAGTCTGATCTATACCTAATACTTTAGATTGACCCTAGCTACCTCAGTTAGGGCTATGAAAAAATGTGTCCTGTGCAATGTGGTTAGGTCCACCTAATCCCTCAATATAGCTTGATAGAAGAATTCTTCTGTCTACTCAAGCAGATGGGTTTACTACAGCAGTAGGAGATACCCTTTCTGTTCCTGTTGTGCTTATTTGACGGCGCCATAGCAATGTAATGGTAGCATAGCAACAGTGCCACTGAGAGCGCTTGGAGCATAGACATAAAAAATGGGGCATATTGTCTGGTTTCTTTGCAGTCAGGGCCAAGGCCCTCAGTTTTGGTCAATATGTTGCCAACTCCTTATTACAGTGCAAGCCGGAGGGCCTCCGCCTTTTCCTTAGCACACTCTTGCTCATGTGTTGGGGAATCCTTATCTGTGTTTTGCAAGATTTTATATCCGATACCTTTTTTCAAAGCTCTCACTTCAAAACAGACCATAAAGAAAAATATTCTGTTAAACTTGCATTCAGCCTCTGCCCAGAAACACAGCAAAATCTGTTTCCTCTGGTTGAGCAACATTGCATTTGAGATTTTTAGGCTAGCTTTTCAACATAGATTGCTGCCAGTTGGATATGAGGGTCTTGTAGGGAGGGATTAGGGTTGGGAGCTTTGAGATTAGGCAGAAGAGACCTGAATAAAGCTTAGACATTCTATGCACTGCAAACCTGCAGTGTGCATGTATGCGGTGTTCTCTTCTGTTGTTCTCTGTTGTAATGAAGTACATATTGGTTTGACAGCAATACTTCGTTCTCCTCATTATCACGGACGGTGTGATAACAGACCTTGATGAGACCAGATCTGCCATAGTTAACGCCGCAAAGTTTCCCATGTCCATTATCATTGTTGGTGTTGGTGGAGCTGACTTCAGTGCTATGGAGTTCCTTGATGGTGACAATGGGAGTCTCAGGTCCCCATCTGGAGAGCCAGCTATCAGAGACATTGTCCAGTTCGTGCCATTTAGGCAGTTCCAAAATGTAAGTACCGTTCTTCATGGCATACCGAGTACATAACAAAGTAGTATACTTTATTTCATAGCATGTGAATACAAATGGTCCTACTTCCACTGGGTTTATGCATAGAGTGGCCCTAGAATGCAGTGTACTGCCTACTGAATACACAAATTGCTGTGTGGTTCAGCATAATCAAACCAATGCTGGTGTCCAGTTGGAAGAGAAAATGAGCATGATTCTGACTTCTCCTATGATTATTTCCGTTTGTCAGTGGAGTTGCCTGGTTGGAAATCTGGATTAAGATTAGAATTGAGCCCTGTGTGCATGCATTAGATCACGGGACTGAAAAAAAGATTTGTGTGTGAAGATGAGGGCGTTATTGTCTGATACATAGGTGCCCAAGATGAGGTGGTTTTATTTATAAGTTTTATTAAAGCAAATAAATCCCTCTTTGCAGATACATAAATGAAATCGGAGGGAAAGCTCAATTTACAGTGCAACCCCCAATAGCTGGAATCCAGCATATAGATGTCAACGTGTGTATATATATTTTATATATTTATATAATCTTCTTAAATTTCATGCCCTTGCAGAGATGTATAAAAATAAATAATTTGAAGAAAGTAAGACTGACAGAAAAATAGCTCTCCTTCCAGGGGAGCTCATTTCTTAATTCCTATAATCCCACAGTGTCTTTTTTGGTACATTTTACATTGTTCTATCCCCATCCTGGTAAAAAATTCATATTAAAATAATGCACCAGTTTCCCTTGATTTCCACTATTTGTTCATGCAAATTGCTGGGGGGGGGGAGTAAAGATTACTTAATGAGGTGCCCTTAATTGGAGACTAAAAAGTATTTTAAACTTTGATAAGCACTGCTCTAACAGCAAGATTTTCTGAAGTTTTAAAAAGATAGAAAAAAAGGTGGCAGCTGCTAAAGCTCTGGAAAGCTTATATGCGTGGTCTTGAAATGAAGGAAGAAATATTTAGACTGGAAGAGACCAGTGATGAGAGTGACATTGATGAGATCAAAGTAATTAAAGATGAAAACAGAAATATGTTAACCAATGAGAACTAGATTAAGAAATGTTAGAATAACTACTGTTTTAAAGACTTTTGATTTAAGGAAAAAGGAGATGTATAAGACTGTAGTAATTGCAGCATTAAACTCCTACGCCACACTATGAAGATCTGGGAAACAGTTTTTTATAAGAGACTATGAAGCCAAGTAAAAGTCAGTGACAATCAGTTTTGATTCATACCAGGCATGAGTGCTGTCTTTAGATTTTTCCACAAGCAATCTTAATGCAGAGCAAAGAGGAGAAACTCCTGTACATACTGTTCATCAATCTTGAGAAGGTTTATAATCACTCCCAGAGGGAACTCATTTGGTTTTGCATGAGAATGAAACAGATATGTGAAGATCGTATCAGTCTCATCTAGAACACGTACAAGAGTTACTGTTACTGCAGTTAGAAGGCCAGGTGGAGAAACTAAGTAAGACTTAGCACCAAGTCCCTTTTTGTTCTCATTGGTTCTCGATGCACGTTCAGAAAACGTCAAAAGAGTGGTGTGTTCTTCATGCCGGTCAAATGCTTGTGAGCAGAGCATAGAGGAAGTGGACAAAATTTAAAGTGATGTGTACTTGAAAGAAATTACATAAAAATCAAGAAATAAAGCCAAGTATATGGTCTGTAGATAATTATGTGTTTAAGGAAAATGACGAGACTGTAAGTCTCGAGAACCAGCCACAACCAAAGGTATAGGAATTGAACTACTTACCTTTCCCGTTCTGCTTACGAAGTATGGACTAAATGGCGAGACGGGAGCAGAGTGTCCTGCAACAGGAGAATGCCTGTCAATTTGAAAAGCAAGATCTTCAAGATGGTAATTACCCCTGCACATTTGTATGGCTTTAACTGCTGGACTCTGAATTAAAGAGAGCAGCAGACCATGAATGAAGTGGAAATGAAAGTGTTCAGGTAGATACCTGGAGT
Organism: Pelusios castaneus; assembly: GCA_007922175.1. Lineage (NCBI taxonomy): Eukaryota > Metazoa > Chordata > Testudines > Pelomedusidae > Pelusios > Pelusios castaneus. The sequence continues at coordinate 2,085,082 of ML685849.1, read as the reverse complement.
TACAAGGAAGTGCCATTCTCAGAATGAGCAAATTAGGGGATGGGAGAAGATGGTACCACTGATACAAAAGCTGAGCGAATCCAGGCTTGAGTGGTTTGGGCACGTGCAAAGAAGATTGAAAGACGATATAGGACGTGGTGTGTTAAACGTAGGAGTAGAGGGAAAGAGAAGCACTGGAAGACCCAAAACTAGATGGATGGATGTCCTACAAAAGGATTTGATTAGCTGCACAGGTCCCAAGGAACTGCTTCAAGATGGACTGGGATGAAGAACAAGGACTCAAAAATCTGACCCCAAATAGATGGGACTGAGATTAGAAGAATGATGTTGTGGATTAATTTACCAGTTAGCTGAATGCAGTCATGATTACTGGGGTATAGAACTGTATGTGTTCAAATCACGTTTTCTAGATTACTTACTAAATATTCCTAGAAAAAAAGTTTGTGTATAACCGATTTGATCTTGTAATATAAACTCGGGGCTTGTACACACTACAGCCTTATCGCGTGGTAAAGGGATTTACCACATGATAAGGCTGAGAGCGTACACACTACAGTCTTGCTTGTTGCACGGCAACAGCCCTCCTGCTGCACAACAGGTAAACCACCTGAACGAGCGTGGTTCGGCTTACCACGGAACAGCTTTTCTGCGGTAGAGCCAGTGTGTACGCTCTTTGCGCTTTTGACAGCCTTCGGAAATGTCCCAGAGTGCCAGTCGAGGCCACTCTGGGACACCAGAGCTGTCATACTTGTCAGTTTCAGTGCTCTAGCACTGCAGAGCAGCTCTAGCAGAGCAGTGAAACTGACAAGTAGCAGAGCTCCTGCTGAGGAGCCACCTGCCTGGGGCCGGGGCTCTCAGCAGCTGAAGCCCCGCTGCCCTGGGGGTTCCCCAGGGCAGCAGAGCTCTAGCCACCAAGAGTGCGGTCCCGGGGAAGCCCCGTGAGAGTGGGGCTCATTCCGCTGGCGTCTTCGGAGCCCCAGCCCTGGGGAAGCCCGGCTGCCACAGATTTTCCCCAGAGCTGGGGCTCTGCTGCCGCCTGTGGCTTGAGCCCCACGCCCGGGGGAACAGCCCCCTCTCCAGTGGGGCTCCAGCAGAGCAGGGCAGCCCCAGGGAACCCCCCGGACAGCCCTACAGCCCTGTGGGGGAATGGGGTGGAAGCAGCCCCGCTGCCAGCCTAAAGGCTGGCTGCGGCAGTGCATGGTGGGATAGGTGCCCTTTTCCTTTTAAGGAGTGCTGTGTGGATGGAGGAAATCGTTATAGTTATAATGCTTGCTTGTCCCGCAACAACTTTATTGCGGGACAAGTCTGTAGTGCGTACAGAGCCTAAGTATACCTTGCGGGAATTGCTCTGTAGAACAAGCGATGCAGCTGACGCTTAGGACAATAGAATGTGCATAAAACTCATGCAAGCCCCTGAGGTTGGTTAATTTCTTTTAACTTTAACCTGGCAGAGATTTTATTGATATAGCTAAAAATTGTATGAACATGGCTAAATCCAAATACGTTCTGTCCTGGTGGATCACAAAGTGCTGCGGAAACTGCAAATACCAACACCACTGCAGGGGAAGGAGGCAATCAGCTGCTTTGCCGCATGCTGCTTAGTAGTGGGAGGGGAAAGATAAAGGTGGGCCGTGGAAGCTATTTTCTGAGGACACTGTAGCAAATTCCTGTGAGAAGTGCCATCGATTTCTTTCTTTGGACAAATTAAGAGATGACGCCTACAATTTCACAGTCTCCCCGTATCAGTGGTTAAAATTGAAGTTTGATGTTGTTTTTTTAACCAGGCTCCCAAAGAAGCAGTGGCTCAGTGTGTCCTTGCAGAAGTGCCTCAGCAAGTGGTAAACTACTTCAGCACATACAAACTGCAGCCTCCCAAGAACCCTGCCGCAAAGTGAGATGAGACTAACTCAGCTGGGATTCCTATGCCCCCCTGTCTGTCAAGCGGACGTGGGTCTTGAGACTTTTTCCTGCGTTCATTCATACATGTTGATATCTGTTGCCTTTTGCATAGAAATGTGTAATTTGCCAATTTTTGTGTTTCAGAGACAAAGATGTATCCCCATTTTAATACTCATTGTTGATTATGATAAAGGCCCTAGCCAAGCAAATTTGTTAGAAATTAACAAGTTTCAAGAAGTAAGTTGAATATGAGAATCATGAACAGACTATGCCAAATTGTTGGGTGTGGGGCAGCTGCCTTGTGCCCCGGGGCTGATGTAATAAGGCCATCAAGTTGGCCGAACTGCTCCAGGGAGAATCACCCAAATGTGCTGTGCTTCTTAAGTGGGGTAGAGCCAATGTAGCATGGAGTGCCTATAGAAAAGGGTTTGTGTCTGGGATATGTACTTACACTTATATTCTGGGTTACTTTTCCGGATCCTCTGACTGTTATAGGCCGGCATAAGTTACAGCACCCATAACACACACTGGTAAGTTCCAGAATTCGAGCAGTGCAGAAACAGCTTTAAATAAACCTTCGTGTACCATCTCCTAACTTGTGCTTTTAGTTCCTTTTGGAACCTGGAAATCTCGGCCATCACCTCTGGATATTAATAAAATGGATGAAGCAAGTAAACCCAAGCTGAATAACGTGGAGCGTGCAGTTTAAGCAACCGCATAAGTATTACAGATGCAGCCAACTGTTTTTAATCAAGGTGACCATCTGAATGTTTCAGAAAATGCTATTGGCCTTCAGAACAGATGCCGTAAAGAGTTTCCGATTTATGTGACCGTATACTGTGCTGGAAAACTGCAAATGCAAATCTCTTTATTCAGAATTATCACGTGACTATCAATTTACGCTGATGGTTAATATTGCAAATTCCATTGCTACAGTCTAAAGAGGAAAACAAGATTTTTAAGCTGCTTTGTATATTTTGTAATTGTACCTTCTTACATGGAGAGTGTCTTTTGAAAGGCCCACAGAACGTGCCATTTTAATCCTGTTTTGTACAGGTGCAAGGTTGTAGACTCGCCCTGGTTAGCTTTAAAGTGAGTCCTCTCACTTTCTGGGCTGTACTTTCTCATTACATTGTGTTAGCAGTGACCTGAAATGCATTTCTTTAAAATTTTGCTTTGGTGCCTTTCTTTTGTTTGTTCATAGCATACTTTAGGAGGCTGAAAAGTCTTTGAAAAAATAACCTTTTCTGCTTTATAGGGGGTCTACATCACAAATATCAAGCCTCTGATGTATAATATGACCTTTCATCTTAGTAGAACAGGTAGAGATATGAGTTATCCTTTGTTTTCTCAAGCAGGCAGTGGTGGTAACAAGACCAGACAAGTTTTAAGTGGTCTGATTTTTGACAAGAAAGCCTGACTCCCTTGCACAGCTTTCTCTTTCTTGTGATACCTTAATTTTATTAGTTCTCCAATTACAGTGGGGCAGAGAAAGCTAGAATTCCTGTTATCAGACACTAGAAGGGGAACTTTTTTTATATATATAAACCAAAAGCCTTTCAGGCCTGCCATACAACACAGGAAAAAGACGAAAATGGCACATGGATCTTTCCTTTGCAGATCATTTTTAACAATGCCATTTTGCAGCTACACTCATGTCGACCACTTATATCGATTCTCTTGGAGTACTGCTAAATCAGACAAAGAATTTGGAATTCTTTGTTGTCTGCTTACCGTATTCACCAGTGCAAATGTGCTGAATCCTACCACACTATAGTGTCATACCTAGGCCAGTGCAGTTGGTGATGGGGATTGCCCCCTGAAGAACTAAAAAACCAAAAACGAAACAAAAAAAACCCCTCCTTACCCCAGCATGTTAAGTTTTATTGCTGTTCTTGAGTCCTTTCTTTTTTTGGCTGGGTCTTTCTTGCTGACATTTGCCTTGCAGAATTTAAAGAAATGAAGTCATCCTGTCTCTCTAGTGGACTGCTCAAACTTTCCAGTCTCTACTTCCGGCCCTTGAATTCTTATCTTCCTGTTGATTCCCACATTCCCCATACGCCCTCCCTCACTGGCACAGCAACTCTTTCTGATTATTATTATGCATAATGCATGTTGTAAATAATGCAGAAATCTTCGCTGGTTTTCAAAATGTCTATGAACACTTTAATTCTGTAACTATGCATTTAAAATGCATTAGATTGGGAACCAATCTGACTGTCTGATAAGGATTCCGAGTTTTAGAATTATGATAGACTAGAATAACATGGCCTTAAATGAATCTCCAAAGCACTGCAATAGCCATTTTATCCAGTCAGTAGAATACTTTTGATTTTTCTTGACTGTAGTGTACATGTATTCCTGCATAAGGTGCTGAAACATTTAGATTTTGGCCACATTCTTTTCCATATGCAGATACCATCAAAATGTTTGTATTGCTGATTTAGACGAACTATCATTAGAGCCTGTGATTACTGTTTTTAATGGCTGTAGATAGTCAAGTAAAATGTTAGTTAATATGATCAAAGCCATATGACTCTTCTTCTGGTCCCCCTCTCCCCGAATGTGCCTAAATAGTTTAAATAATTGAAACACTTAAGGAAGGCTATTGGTTCATATTGAGTCAAGTTCTAACTTTAATCTTACTTTGACAACTTTGTTTACAGATGAAAAATTTAGATACAGAATCATCCTTTTGATCAGAGATGTGCAAGTGTTCCTACTTTTATAAAGTACAGTCCTTAATTGCTGTGCCTCAGACACAAAGAATTAAGTATTCAGAGCAGAGAAACAGTCTGTAGTAAACCAAGAGTGTCACAGCTGCAAATGGATAGCAAAATTATTCACAGCAGTAAACTACTGTGATGTCAAATGTGCCTTTTAAAGGGAGAGAATGTGTGGCTTTAATTCGTTGTCTAAAATAACTGAAATGTATATTCCTGAATCGGATCCTTTTGCAATCATTTCCACTGGATACTGGAATGATTATGAAGTGGATACTTCTGAATTTAGGTGGTAATATGCAGTTACATGGAAAAAGGTTACTAGATACCATCACATACACGTAACTGATTTTTAGATAATAGCTATCATATTTCTGCTATCTATGGAATAAATCCAGTAGGACACGTGAACAGTTAATGCTACAGACATGCTTTCAGCAATAGAAAACACGCATAGTATTTTACTTGGCAAGCCTTCTGCCCTCTTTACACTAGAGAATGTATCAGTGACACTTAATTGTCATACTGTTTTTGAAATTGCTATGCACGGTTTGCACACTACCCTAATGTCCCTTCTCTCAGGACTTCAGTACGTATCTCTGCTATGTGTGTCTTTCTCAGTGTCACAAGACAGGCCACCCTCTGGTTCTTGAGCTACCTTAATTGTCCTTTTTTTTTCCCCTTGTGTTTTTAAAAAAAAAAAAAAAAAATTGAATTCCAGACACAAGTACATGTGGCCTTTTCTGCCTGTAAAAGAGGGTGGTGAAGAACTGAAGTTGTTAAAGTGAAGTAATGTTCTAAGGGGAAAATGCATAATCGGGTTTTCACATTTAAATGCAATGTGCCTTGTTGGGTGAATGTTGACAAATCTAACTACAGCTATACTTAATTTTCTACTTTTCAGTAGGAATATGCTTGCAACTTGCTAGCACCACCTTGTGGTAAAAGTGATATATAGCTGTCTCCATAATTAAAATGCGGCTATGTTTTTTCCCCTTCACTGTTTGCTAATATATACGTATGTATGGCAGAAAAACACTTGTATCATCAGGCTATTTAAAAAGTAAGTTTCGTATGTGTTTGTGTTAAAGCTAATTGATGGAACAAATGGATTCTGATGCCATGTGACCTAATGCATTAAAACTAGAACTTCAATATACTACTGTTTCGATGCATTTCTTTTCAGCTTTCCCTATCAAACACAGTGAGCACTTCATTTGTAGGTGCTGGAATAGGCTTTCAGGGTTTCCTGCATCTAGTTTATACATACAGTTTGACTATGTATCTTGTATTATCAAATCATAAGGAAAATACCTTTTTGCTCAGGGTTTTGCATTCTGCTGACTATTTTTCTAAAATAACAATGCTCATTTGTTCACGGAAGCAAAGTGTAAAGATGTTGGCAGTAAGCAAAATGTTGTGAAGTTCCGGCAAGCAGGTATAAGGATTAGCAGTGACTTTCACATATCCTTTGGAAATTCAGAATTATACCACTTCTGGAATTCTGTGGAGAATTGTGATTAATATTTTGCACACTGCTCAGGTTGTCTTTTGAGATTTCTATATTGAGAACAGATTTTTTTTGTTTGTTTGTTTTTTGTTTTCAAGCTTTTCAACTTAAAAACATCCATTTCAGTTGTGTGTTACCTTTTTAGGCTGCTTTGTAAGTAATGATCAAATCTACTGAATAGCTCTCAGAGGTATTGACGTTTATTTATAAGTAGTGTTACTTGGAAAAAACATACTACAGATCAGAGTACATTATTAATTTTAAATGGGCTGTTCTACCAGTCCTATTTACCACAAAACTCCTGTTTTATTGTAAAGTCATTTATAACCCACCTTCACGTTATGTAGGATATTTAGGCCTTCTCTCTGTCCGTTAAGTATAGTGTCTAAGTACATGTTTTCTATATGGTATTAAGGTGCTGCATGGTCCTGCTGTTATGTTTGGAGCCATATTGTAACCTACACAGATTTTTCTCTATAAAGAGAGCTGGAAATTGAGCCTGCCCAATAGAAATGTTTTGGGGACTGCCCCATCGTGTAATGCTTGATGGGTTGAGTCCCCTAAACAAAAGTGTCTGTATGGAAGTCAGGGTCCTCCTGGAACCTTGCCCCTCCTCTCACCTTTCCTAGGAGCAGTCTCTTGTACGTGCAGAGTCGGATGCTTGAAGCAGCATTAATATTAGCCCAGATTTACAATGTAAAATCCAGTGCGGCTGCTTCTCATCTGCACAATTCCACAAAAGAAGGCTCTGTGAGGCTACAGCAAGAAGAGAGAGGTGCTACTGGGTTGAATTAGTTGATTTATTCTGCATTAACTCTCCAGTCTCTTTGTTCCTCTTCTGCATTTTTTCTTCCATGGGCTGGTTCTTGCCTTGTAGCGGTTATTCTTTGTATAGTATTAGTGTGGCAGGAATCTTCATCTTAGGGATGAAAACACCAAGGAACATCTCAGGCAAGTGCTTAATCTTTCAAAAGATGGTGCAGAGCTTCTTAACCATATAAATACTGCAGTCCTTATTCAGGCAAAGTCCTGTTGATTTCAGATAAAGCTGTTGGGAATTTTTCCACAAAACCAGTTTCAATGAACTTCCCCCAGTAATAGTTTCTCCGGTCGAATATGGAATTTCTGACCAGTGAGAGACACCCAGAAGAGCCAATAGCTCAGTGGTTAAGGCACTCACCAGAGATCTAGGAGGCCTGGTACCAAGTTGCTATTCTGTCTGATTTGGAGCAGGGACTTGAACTGGTGTCTGCCAGGTACATACCCTAAGCCGCTGGCTATTCTGAAGGGTTGCTTTCTCATTTTTCATTACTTTTTCAGAGGTCTCAAGTTTGTCCTGAGCCCAAGGGGCAAAATAGTTTCCCACCCTGCTGTAAATTTTGCCTGTCATGACTATAGGAACTGATTCCCTCTGACTGACTCATGAAAAGGTCAATTGGCTTGTAGCCATAGCTATAAAGTGTAACTGTACCCATTTTTCCAAAACAGCCTTTATTTGTGGACTCCAGCTTCAGCAGCCCTCCTTTTCAGAGGTGATGAGCTACCTGTGGTTCCCATTGACTTCAGTGTTGAAGTTGCTCAGTACCTATGAGAATCAGCCTCTAATTGTATGAAGTAGGGTTCCTGAAATTAAAGGCCCATTTTGAAAAATACTGCTGCAGCTTTTAATTCAGTAAGTTTAGTAAAGGCTGCTGAACAGGTGGCTCTCACTTGGAACAGTTTGGAGGCAAATGTGGCACCTGCAGGGTCATTATCTCCTTTGTCTTTTTGGTGATTGCACTGATGTTTTTATTGATGTTGGTCTTGCCTTCTGGAGACCAAAATTTGAAACCATGAACTGTAGCTGAAGTGAGCCCATGTTGGTTACAAAAACAAGTCACTTGTTAGAAATGTAAAAGGAGAGAGAAAAAGAAAAAGAGGCAAATATTAAGAACATCAGCAGTATAAATGCAGTAACAAGGTAAAGGGTTATGATGGAAACCAGAACAGAAAATAGAAAGAGAGACATGAAAATTAAGATCACGGTAAACAAGAGGGAAAACTAAGAACTAGGAGGAGACGGGTGAGCAGAAGTAGGAGCAAAAAGATTGAGAGTGTCATGGGGAAGCGAGAAATAAATAGGCCTAAGGGTGCAATGTCTGCTCTAATTACTTCATTATGCCAAATATTATACTCTGCAATAAGGGTCTGGAGGCAAGGTACATAAATGATTTACAAATACTACCTCTGGGAGAGGGAAGAGAATAGTTCTGCACTCTGAAGCAAAGACCTATCATGCTTTCTTTCCCCTCAGAAAGAGTCTAGGTATGACCACAACCCAATTCATCATCTACTCCTGCTTCTTTTCTTTGACCTCAACAGTGAGAACCTCTCCTTCTCCTGCTGTGGGGGAAGCAGCCATGGTGATGATAAGAGACTTGTTAGTGGTTCCTCTGAGCAGAACTGGTTTAGGTGAAGGTTGAAAATTTGCAACTGGCTCTTCCTTTTGCACAGATGGTTTAGGTGGGTCTTTGGGTTCTGGTGCTGGCTCAGGTTTCGTTTCCTCTGGCTCAGGCTTCTTTTCTTCCGTTTTTTCCTGTAATGAAAAGTTACACATTTCTTTGTGCTGCAGACAAAATCTAAGAACCAATATTCCACTCCAAGCGTGGCGTCCTAAAATAGGCTATAGATATTGGAATGGAGATAGAATTTGCTTCTGCCATTTACTAGTGGATAAATAGAACGAACAGCTTTGTTATTAATTTGCATATTCCCCAGAATAGGCTATTACGTGGGAATTACTTTATTACATTTAATAGTGGCTTTTTAGTTGCTCATAAATTTGATGTTTATATAGAAGTTGTTTGGATTTACTCCTTTTTGACTAACTTGGTTAATCGGAAATTTGTGGAGATTGGTGAAGCAGTAGGGGAAAGGTGGTAGTTTGTCTAGCCAATACATTAAGCCGTGTTTTGTCATCAGTTGGCTCTTGTTGCTGGTGGCAGGACAATGCTTTTAAAGCACATGATGATTTTATTAGGAGAGAAGAATGGCTCAGTTCCCCCCAAGGCCCGGTCTACACTGAGCGTTTAGGTCAATCTAACGCTGCTTACTTCGACCACCTACAGCCGGCGTTCACACTGACGCAGCTGGAAGGTCAAATTAAGCCTTAGAAGTTGACCTTATATATCCAGCCCTCTGGGAGGCATAGAGTTAAGGGTGAATTTAGTAATTTGCCCTAACCCTAGTGTAGACACTGGTCTCCTCTCTAGGGCTGCCCCCAGCCGGACAGCCCCCCACCAGGACTACTGCTGGTTCCTGCAGCTCTTGTGGGGGGGCTGCCCAGCCCGAGCCTCAGGGCTGTGGGAACTGGCAGCAGCCCCGGCAGCCGAGCCCACAATAGCCCTGGAGTGGGGTTGCGGAGGCCAGCCCCGGCTGGGGAAGTTTGAGCCCGTAGCAGGGCTGGGGCCTGCCAATCCCCCAGCTGGGCTGATGGCAGCCTCAGCAGAGGGCTGCTGAGCCCGGGGCCAGCGGCAGCCCGTGTCTACACTGGCCACCAAAGGAGCCGTAGCAGGAGTGTCCTGTAGACACACTCCTCTGGTGTTATGTCAATGTGTTAACATTGATTTTAAGCGGCGCCCCCGAGTAGACATGGCCTGAAACGAGCTCTTTCTCCTCTCTACCAGCAGATACACTACTACTTTTATTAGACACACCTTTTAAAGTTTTCTGCTCCCTGTTATTCACAGACAGTATATTAGGGACACACACTCTCTACTAGCAGATAAATTGCTGCCCTTTCCAGATAAATCTTTTAAAGTTTTCTGCTCCCTGTCCCAGCCCTTTACAAGGACCATGCTAGAGACACATCCTTTACCAGCAGATACACTGCTACCTCTTCCAGATAAACCTTTTAAAGTTACTCCTTCCTGCTGTTCAGAGACATACAATGGGGGAGATGCATTGTTTTCTTAACAGGCGAATTCTCATCACCAACAGACTTGGAAATTTTTTTTTTTTTTTTTTTGTCCCTTAGCAGACCAATTGTCTTTCTCCTCTTTCCTTTAACCTTATTTCTCTCGGCTGCCTCTTTGCTTCTGTTCACGCTGTCCTAGACAGAACAGGCATCCAATAATGTTTTAGTCAAACTTGTGAACTCATGGTGTTTGAGATTAGGCACTATGGCTTAAATCTTGGCCCTGTTGAAATAAGTAGGAGTTTTGTCACTTTAGCGGGACCAAGATTTCATACATGTTTGTCCAAACCCAGTAAGTTTCTCTCTCGGGTTTTTCCTGCTGATCTGAACATATTTGCTGTGGAATACCTGAGCAGTTGGGGCTGTCTTCAGTTTGAGCAGCATAGCGAGACCTCCTTTTCCGGACAGTCCAAGCATTGCTTTGAACAGTTTGGGAGTTTCTGGTTTTGGTGCAAAGAGGCTGGCCAGATCTACTCTTGGCTGTGTTGGCCCTGCAGTGGGCTTACCCTTCTCCTTCAGCAGCACCCTGTAGACAAGATGGAAGGTAACACAGAGCAGTTAGAACTGTCGAGTCTAACGCTTACAGAATACTAAAAGTCCAAATCAAAGCATAAAGCTCTTGTAACTATTTTCAGGGTCATTTTTCATCCCAAACCTACTGGGAAAGAAAAGGGGCAGGAAGGTACCATTCACCAGAGTATGGATCAGTGGCAAACTGCTTCTTTTTGGTTTTGGGGGGAAGTATTTCTTTGCAGGATGCAGGTAAAACAAACACATGCTCAAATAAAGTCACATCAAAGGAGGATGTTCGAGGGTATGACAGGAAACAGGCATGAAAGAGGGCACACGCTCTATTACTGCCGAGACATGCATTTGGGCCACTTCCCTCTGCTAGTGGATTTTGCACCGAAATGAATGGAAGTGATAGACCACTGCAGTGTCCTGCAGCGTGGATCACTCTTGGATGCTTAGAGTCAGAAAGGTGGCTGGTTGGTGTGTCTCTTTCAGACTCCTTCAATAAATCACCATTTAGAAACAAAAGCTTTCTAATTGCCAGCATTGCCCATGCAATGTATTATCTGGAAGGCAATCCGTGGACATCTCATTGTGTGCCGTGGCTGAATCTCAGGTCTAACAGGACTGGGGGCAAAAGGGGATCTGTAGAAGTACAGCCAAAATGGAAAGAGAGGGTATTTGGTACATGGAGCTCTCTTCAAAAATCTCTTTAGCTGTGTGTGGTCAGTGCACACTTTGTATACCCAGACCTTTGGACATGGTTTTGATAGGCCTCATTTAAAACCTGCTTGTACGCACCGTTATGGCTCTTGGAAATCATAGAAATGTAGAAAGGGACCTCAAGCTCCTCTGGTCCATTAACCCATGGATACACAAAAGCTTGCAAATATGGCCCTCAGTTGACCACTGTCTTGCATATTCCTACACAGGACAAGGTGAAGCACTCATTGGGCACCTGAGGGGTCCTGATTGCTTCTAAACACTTGTGTTTATCATCCTTTATGGCAAGGAGAATTGAGACTTGGTTCATAACTTCTTTATCTTTACCTCCCTGCCATGACTCCTGGAATCCATGCTATGACAAATCATGAAATCTACCAGAAGTTACCATGACAATCCCTTGGCAAGCAGTAAGGATTAATTTTTTTTTTTTTTCCCTAAGGAACAAATGTAAGTATCAATCAAAATTTTTAATTCTGTATCTAAACCACAATTGTTTTGTAGAAATTGTGAGGGGCCGCACTTAGCCTTCTTCATCAGGATCTTTTCTGAGTCAGGATAGTGCACCAAGATTTCATTGAGAGTCTTCTTGTCTAGAATAAAGAGATTGGCAAATCCATGTGCCACCACGTTAGCGGTCCGCCGATTTCCTCCACTTGCCGCTAATAGGCTGCAATAGAAGCAATAAGAAAGTAGGATTAGAACTTGCTTATGGGTAGGAGTCTTTTTCCAGATGTTAGTTTGGTCTTTTCCTCATATAATTCAGCAATCATCATTAACAAGTCCACATGTATCTACAGTTACCAGACTCTTCTATCTGAGGTACTTCTATGGTTCTCTGTTCATGGAATAGAAAATCTATTTGTGATAACTAAGCAAATGTGGTCTCATTGATGATCAGCGATGCATTGGGAGTACTAGAAATGGAAGAAATCTTGCTGGATAGAAACATGCCTCTCGGATGAGCCTCACTTCAAGGATTTCAGTCTAAAAGCTCCCTATGTTGTATCTAAATTTGCTATTCCCTTATTTTTATGCTTGGAAATTATTTATCCAAAATCAAGCATGAAACTAACATTATAGGAGAAAAATATTTAAGCTGAGTATTGTTTTCTTCATGAATCGTCATTTTGTGACCCTGATTTGGAGTTTTTCATAATTTGCATACCACACTTGTACCTGGCCGGTTAAATGATATGGATGCAAAAGATCTCTGCCTGAGAATTTTTTATTTTTATTTTTTAAATTGACTGTCTAAAGGTGAGTGGAGTTTGTTTTGAAAGTGATGAGAGATTAGCTTCACATACAGCGGTCTGACATGAAGAGAAGGGTATCCAAATAAAAGTTTAGACACTTAAATATATGCTTTTTATCTTGCATTTAACAAACAAAAGAAACATACTTTACTTCACTATCACCCAGGGCAATAACCCAAGTAAGCAACACAATACTGTATATTCCATATCTTTATGAATGCTGAAAATCTTCTGTACTTCAGTTGATTGCCAATTAACCAAGTTTCTTAATACATTTATAAATAGGGAGGTGAACATTCCCTTCACAAGGACACTAATTTTTTTTTATCCTAGACAGAACAAATATTTGTCATCTGGATCAAGCCTGTTTCCTCACTTGAGGGCAATAGAAGACTTTGGTTGGAAATCCTGGTGCTGTTGAAGTCGGTGTGAATTTTGCCATTAATCTCAATGGGGCCAGGATGTTATCCTTAGAGTATACAGGCCCTTCTCCTTCTGACACTTCAGTTTCTAGGACAGGCCCACCCTGGAGAAAGTAAGGGGCCTCACCAGAAAATGAGGGTTGCTACACCCCTGGTCCATAGGCTCAGGTTGCAGACTCAAAATTGCAATGTAACTGTTTGGGCTCAGGACGGAGCCTAGGACCTGAGCCTAACTCTCCTGGGTCTTCAGGGCCTGGGCTCCAGCCATAGACGCTACCACTACCTGTGAGCTCAAGTCAGCTGATGCAGGCTGGCCACACCCTTACTGCAGGACCTTTATTGTAGTCTAGCTCAGTGTTTTTAAGCCTTTCTGATACTAGGTTGTAAAATGGCTTGCTCTCCTTGTGACTCCCTTTGTGGACTCCTGGTAAGGTCATCTGCTTCTTTTGTTCTGCCCTTTGGAAACTCGTCACTGCTCCCAAATCACCCTTCCTTCAGGCAAGTGTCTTCTCCCAGCTAGAGCAAATCCATTGTTCCAAGGTGTTTTACTCTGAATAGGCAAGTTCCAAAGGGGTAGCCATGTTAGTCTTGGTCAGCAAAACAAACAAGGATCCTGCGGCACTTTTAAAGACTAACAAATTTATTTATCGCAGGAGTTTTCATGGGAGAAAATCCCACTTTGTCAGACGCTTTGAAGATGGGGAACTTACAGAATGGAAATTAAATGCAGGGAAATGTATGACACAGGATCAGGTCAGGCTGTAACAGCAAATCAAAATAGTTGTTGAATCCTGATCGTCCACCATTGTGTCCATCTTGGCAGACCTGACACAAATGTGCTAACTCATGGTGGAACCAAATACATACACAGGCTTTCCATTACATAGTGATTTCATGGTACAGTAAATCATCTGCTATTCAGAAGTGGTACAGACAGGACCCCAGATAGTCATAGACGGAGCGGGGAGGATAAGGACCTTTCAAAAAGGAAAGAAGCAAAAATCTGTGCTCCTCAGCTGGGGTGCTTCCAAGAGGCCGCCTACACCATAGAAAAACAATTAAGGCATTTAAATAAATAAATAAAAATTCCTAGCTTGTATATAATGCTTTTTATCAGTAGATCTCAGTGCTTTACATCTAAATGAGGCAAAGTAAATAAAACTGCAACCGTTCATTGACAGTGAAGCTGCTTCTCCTCAACCTGCCAGCTCTGCTAGTGGCATGGAGGTTGTAGGAGGTGAAGTGACTTATGTCCAGGTCATACAGTCAGTATCTGAATTCCATTAGAATCTAGTACTATCTAGCACTCCTTTTAATGGGAAGGAAAAATGCAGTGGTTCTGTACGATGCCTCTGGTAGATAAATGTGTATTTACTAAATACAAATGGCTATGAAATACATTTCCAAAGATGTGCTGAAATCACTGTCTGAGTTTTGGTATTGCTGTTCTGTGGGTAGGAATGACTCAGCTGGAACCATCATTTTGACACTTCCCTGGCAGAGGGCTCTTTGATGATGCGGACTAGGGTTGAAGAGATCAGCTTTCCCATTAGCAGGCATGGGAAACCAGACCCTGCTGTACAGTGAGTTTTATAAATAAACATGGCTTGGATAGGGCAGTCCTTGCAGGTAAATTCAGCTTTGCTTAGGGATGGGAGTGCAGAATGCATGACTGAACCTCTTTTGGCTAGCGGTCCAAGAGTTAACTTAGTATGCAGTTAACTGAGCTTTTTTTAATGGTGGAACTTACCTTTCAACAGCTTTTAGATGCTCTGATTTCCAGTGTGCTTTAATGAGGAACCTTATCTTTTCTGCCTTTACAAAGAAAACCTACTCTCTCTCAGTAATAAATGTGATAACAGCATTTTGGAGTAATGTGAGATAGTAGTTTGGATACTTACTGTAGTAATTTTTGAGAGCTTAAAAGCATGAAATTGCCATCATTGTGCCTCCCTGTCTTTGTCTCTTACAATTAACCATCAAAGAGTCTTATCCTTCCTTGGAGTAAGATATTGCATTGATCTTGAAACTTTTGTTGTGTGGCCCAGCAAGGGTAGTTGCACTCTAGTGTAAGTGCACATAGAGGTGACAGAGGGGCCCAAGAAAATGGTAGGCCTGCTTCTTAACACTGAGGAGGAAGTCCTCTAGCACCCTGCATGCTAGAGCTTGTTGAAAAATAGCATTTCCATCCCATGCGATGCTCTAGGTAAGGGGTCGGCAACCCCTGGCATGCGGGCCGAGCCTGAGCGGCACGCAGCACCACTCAGCCTCCCGTGCTGGCCCCGCCCCCCAGTGCAGCCAGCAGCTGCAGCGTGCGGCTGATGGCCCCGGTTGGCCCCGCCCCCTGCTGGGCAGAGCTGCTGGAGGGGAGAGGGGCGGGGCGGGTTGGCCCGCCCAGAGCTGCGCCGCTTCTGGCAGAACAGAGCTGGCCCTAGTCATGGCTGGCAAGAGGGCAGGTCAGCTCGGCCCACCCGGAGCTGCCACTGCCAGTGGGCGGCCTCTGGTTCCCGGCGGCGCTGGCTCTGGGTGGGCTGAGCCGACCCGCCCTCTTGACAGCTATGGCTGGGGCCGGCTCTGTCCTGCCAGTAGCAGCGCAGCTCTGGGCGAGTGGACCCGATCTGCTCTGCTCCTCTCCAGCAGGTGCCATCAGCCCCAGGCCACCGCTGCTGACGGGAGCTGGCTCCGGGGCCGGGAACCAGAGGCCGCCCACTGGCAGGTGCTGGCCCTGGCCCCGGCCGGCCTGGCACCTGAGGCCTGGCCCCACCCCTTTTGGACCCATCTCCGGCACCTGCTGAGGGTGCGGTGGGCAGGGCTGGCACGGGGGCTGGCAAAGGTTGCTAACCCCTCCTCTAGGTTTTTAGAGTTGTTTGTTCTGAATTAGGTCAAAAAGTCAATCTCAGAATTTGTTGTGAAATAAAACATTTGAAATATTTACCTTGAAATATTTCTTATTGTTTTGGCTTTTATATTATTTATAACATAAAACCCACATTTTTCAACTGTAACAAAACGTTTTGATAAGGTCAAAATGAATTTTTTGATATTTTATTTTTGATATTTAATATCACTTTCATATTCAGTGTTTTCACATTTAATATTTCATTTTGACCTTATTGAAACATTTTGTAACAGTTGAAACCTTTTGGGTTTTATGTTATATTACAAATAATTTAAAAGCAAAACAATAAAGGTAAAATGAAATATTTAGATACTTTTTCATTTAAATGAAATTAATACATTCTTGGAAAACTTTGATTTAGTCAAAACAGCATTTTCTGATGGAAATGTGTTCCACTGGACAATTTTTTTGACCAGCTCTGCTGCTCACCCACTCCCTTACTGAAGAATACATAGGATATGAAAGGGTATAGGCGGCAATTAATGTGTGCATGAGGAAATAAAGTTTTAATACATTATCTTAATTGCTCTACTGTGTTCCTTAGCTATGCTCTTCATTCCTGGAAAAACTGCAGCTACTCAGAAGGAGTAACTGGTTGGCTGTGTATCAAGGACTCCTACTATTGCAGGATCAGGTTGTCCTGGGCTCCTTGATTTGCCTCTACTTTTATTCTATACAAGATTTAGCCTGTATTATTTAGGCTATCATTAGGTTAGATTAGATTATCTTTTATTTTGCATTACAGTTTTTATTTACATTTAAATACATTATTCCTAATTTCTATTTAAAAGCAGAGAAAGGGATAGATTTATTGGAATGATTTTGTCTCATTATTTCACCTACCCTCCACATGTGTCAACTTATTTCTATGCTGCTTCCTTCTCCCTTAAGTATTCTGCACAGCCACTGCTTCTTTCTCCTCCTCTAAATTCCCCATTGACTGCTTTCTGTGGTGACATCTATGAGAAGTTCATCATCTGATATTATAGGAGAGTATAAATGTTAGAGCTGGACAAGAAGCCCAGTCTGAGCTGCAGGTCCCTATGGTACTGGTGTTACTTCACTGGCAAGCCTTGTTTTCCTGTAAATGAGATTCTAGATAAGAGTTATGTTATCTTCCTTTTCCTTCTTCCCTTCTCACAACTTGTGCAAGAAATGTAACTAGAAATACGGTTATCTTCCCTCTCTTGCATAAGATCCTTTCTTCTCTTTTTTCCTCCTTTGCAAATTGCTTGTTAAGGAATCTTGGGTCATTTCTGTTGCAAAGATAATATGTAAATAACGGGTGGGTATAATTGTATTCACCACGTAGTTATTATTCATTTTATAGTTGTTAATGTAACCAAATACGGGTCTATGGGAAGCTGTTAGAAATGTATGCATTTCCATTCTGCTTTGTATAAAAGAACTGTAAGGCAGCCCCCTCCTCGCTCATTCACAACATCGAGGATGAACAAGCAGGCAATAAAAGGTAACCATTACCCTAATCCACCTCTGGGTCTCCCTATTTTGTTTTCTAACAGGTATCAGTGAAGTACAGGAGTAATTGAGGATACTTAGATGTAATTTTTAAAAAAATCACTGCATATTTGTTCTCCTCCTCATAAGAACATAAGAAAGGCCGTACTGGGTCAGACCAGAGGTCCATCTAGCCCAGTATCTGTCTACCGACAGTGGCCAGTGCCCAGGTGCCCCAGAGGGAGTGAACCTAACAGGCAATGATCAAGTGATCACTCTCCTGCCATCCGTCTCCATCCTCTGATAAACAGAGGCTAGGGACACCATTCTTAACCCCTTTCTGGCTAATAGCCATTTATGGACTTAGCCACCATGAACTTATCCAGTTCCCTTTTAAATATTGTTATAGTCCCAGCCTTCACAACCTCCTCAGGTAAGGAGTTCCACAAGTTGACTGTGCGTTGTGTGAAGAAGAACTTCCTTTTATTTGTTTTGAACCTGCTACCTATCAGTTTCATTTGGTGACCCCTGGTTCTTGTATTATGGGAGTATTTAAACAACTTTTCCTTGTCCACTTTTTCCACATCAGTCATAATTTTATATACTTCTATCATGTCCCCCCTCAGTCTCCTCTTTTCCAAGCTGAAGAGGCCCAGCCTTTTCAATCGTTCCTCATACGAGGCACTCTCCAAACCCCTAATCATTTTAGTTGCCCTTTTCTGAACCTTTTCTAGTGCTAGAATATCTTTTTTTGAGATGAGGAGACCACATCTGTACACAGTATTCGAGATGTGGGCGTACCATGGATTTATATAAGGGCAATAATACATTTGCAGTCTTATTTTCTATCCCCTTTTTAATGATCCCTAACATCCTGTTTGCTTTTTTGACCGCCTCCGCACACTGTACGGACATCTTCAGAGAACTATCCACAATGACTCCAAGATCTTTTTCTTGACTCGTTGTAGCCAAATTAGCCCCCATCATATTATAGGTATAGTTGGGGTTATTTTTTCCAATGTGCATTACTTTACACTTATCCACATTAAATTTCATTTGCCATTTGGATGCCCAATCACTTAGTTTTGTGAGATCTTTTTGAAGTTCTTCACAATCTGCTTTGGTCTTGACTATCTTGAGTAGTTTAGTATCGTCTGCAAACTTAGCTACCTCACTATTTACCCCTTTCTCCAGATCATTTATGAATAAATTGAATAGGACTGGTCCTAGGACCGACCCTTGGGGAACACCACTAGCTACCCTTTTCCAATCTGAGAATTTACCATTTACTCCTACCCTTTGTTCCCTGTCTTTTAACCAGTTCTCAATCCATGAAAGGACCTTCCCTTTTATCCCATGACAACTTAACTTACATAACAGCCTTTGGTGAGGGACCTTGTCAAATGCTTTCTGGAAATCTAAGTACACTATGTCCACTGGATCCCCCCTGTCCACATGTTTGTTAACCCCTTCAAAGAACTCTAATAGATTAGTAAGACATGATTTCCCCTTACAGAAACCATGTTGGCTATTGCTCAACACTTTATGTTTTTCTATGTGACTGACAATTTTATTCTTAACTATTGTTTCAACTAATTTGCCCGGTACCGACGTTAGACTTACCGGTCTGTAATTGCTGGGATCCCCTCTAGGGCCCTTTTTAAATATTGGCGTTACATTAGCTGACTTCCAGTCTTTGGGTACCGAAGCCATTTTAAGGGACAGGTTACAAATCTTAGTTAACAGTTCCGCGACTTCACATTTGAGTTCTTTCAGAACTCTTGGGTGAATGCCATCTGGTCCCGGTGACTTGTTAATGTTGAGTTTATCAATTAATTCCAAAACTTCCTCTAGTGACACTTCAATCTGTGACAGTTCCTCAGATCTGTCACCTACAAAAGCCGGCTCAGGTTTGGGAATCTCACTAACATCTTCAGCCGTAAAAACCGAAGCAAAGAATCCATTTAGTTTCTCTGCAATGACTCTATCATCTTTAAGCGCTCCTTTTGTATTATCATCATCAAGGGGCCCGACTGGTTGTTTGGCAGGCTTCCTGCTTCTGATATACTTAAAAAACAATTTGTTATTACCTTTGGAGTTTTTGGCTAGCCGTTCTTCAAACTCCTCTTTGGCTCTTCTTATTACACTCTTGCACTTAAGCTGGCACTGTTTGTGCACCTTTCTGTTTGCCTCACAAGGATTTGACTTCCACTTTTTAAAGGAAGTCTTTTTACCTCTCAGTGCTTCTTTTACATGGTTGGTGAGCCATGGTGGCTCTTTTTTGGTTTTTTTACAGTGTTTCTTAATTTGGGGTATACAGTGAAGTTGGGCCTCTATTATGGTGTCTTTAAAAAGCGCCCATGCAGTTTTCAGAGATTTCACTTTAGTCACTCTACCTTTTAGCTTTTGTTTAACTATCCCCCTCATTTTTGTATAGTTCCCCCTTTTGAAATTAAATGCCACAGTGTTGGGCTGTTGAGGTGTTCTTTCCCCCACAGCGATGGTGAATGCTATTGTATTACGGTCACTAGTTCCAAGCGGTCCTGCTACAGTTACCTCTCGGACCAGCTCCTGCGCTCCACTCAGGATTAAATCTAGAGTTGCCTCTCCCCTTGTGGGTTCCCATACCAGCTGCTCCATGAAGCAGTCATTCAAAGTATCGAGAAATTTTATCTCTGCAATATGTCCTGAAGTGAAATGTTCCATACTCCTCCATACTTTTTAGTCTGGAAGTTATTTGGGGAAGGGCCTGTGTTCCTATACATGGAAAGCACCGAGCACATTGTGGATTTTAACACCATTATCATTAAGGATGAAGTTTTCAGAGACAAAGGACAGTTACGCCTTCAAATTCTTTGGGAAGGCAATTGACCCCTGAAAGTCTCTGCCAGCCATCTCCAAAAGTTATATTGCTAATGTAGTGAAATATTAAATTGGAGACAGCTTCCAGACTCTTTCCTCAGTTTCCTTACAAATAAAATGGGCAGGAAAAGGAGCAGTTGGATTGGATTCTCTGATGCATTTGGGAAAAAGTTGAGCATATTTTAAAGGTTTCTAGGTCCTCACAATACATCATAATGTTTGGTTTTGTTCAGGCACAATTTTTCCTTACCATTGAGGGATTTTTTTTTAAAAGACAATTTACATGCAGTTTGAACAAAAATACAATTAAACAGCAGGCATTTGCTATCCCATCCCATTTAACAAGTTAAGAAGGGGAAGAGTTGTCATGTTTCTGTAAAGTCCTGAGGCAGAGTTCACAAGGTGAGCCAGACACTCAAGATATCATGGTGAGGAATGTGTTGTCAGTAGCCTGGCAGATAAGTGGATACCATCGCTACGCAACAACAGCATTTCACTCAATCAGATCCATTAAGGAATTTTTTAAAAAATTAAACACCTTCATTGTATAGACTCATTATTTCTAATGCGCTGCCACATGGATGATGATGATTCCCCAATGATGTGCTTGCTGAATAGTTCAGCCATTTACTTTCCTCCAATTTTAGGAACATCTGCCAGCTGCAAAGTATATCTCCCTTCTCAAGCCCACCCACTGTTTGCCATTTATGTCCAGAGTACCTCATGCCTGAATTAGTATTCCTTCAATCGTGGTATGCTGTTTCCAGGCATATACTGGTGAGGATTTCATCTACCATAACAGATCATTTCAGGAAGAGTACATACCTATTGGGAAAATGTCTTTGGGCATTGTGTGCACTTCTAATGGAAACATCCACTTGCTCTAGACATCTTTACTGGTTCAAAAGCTGGAAAACCTCTCCAGGTTAGCAGAAAAATATAACTGGCCAAATACTTTCCTGTTGTCATGCCACTGAGTTACAGCAGGGATAGAAAGGTTTCCTTAACTCTTATTGGTTATTTCTTGTACAAGAATGAATCAGTGCTTACC
Organism: Pelusios castaneus; assembly: GCA_007922175.1. NCBI lineage: Eukaryota > Metazoa > Chordata > Testudines > Pelomedusidae > Pelusios > Pelusios castaneus. The sequence goes on along the minus strand of ML685849.1, from coordinate 2,063,811 downwards.
TGGTGTCTGACTGGCTCATCCAAAAGCTAGTGCCGGCTGAGTGAAAATACTTATTGCCCTATGGCATATTTTGATTTTTCCAGCTGAAGAAAAATTCCACAGTAGAAGCAGGAATGATGTCAATCCCATTTTTCCAGATTGTCTAGTTTTGTTTTTTTAGTACCCAAGTGTTACTGAAAAATGAGAGCTTCCTATCTTTACACACATTTATAATGCAGCATTTTGATTTGGGGGCTTTGCTCACATGTTACATTAGCACAGAGAAGACTCCTGAAAAATAGACTACCTCTCAAACAGCTGGTGTTGTTTTATTTTCCATTTTTCTATAAAGGGCCCTGTATTTATGGGAAGCTTTTCAGTAGGTGTTTGCTCTTTGCAGATTTGAATATTGGCAAGTACTGTACTCACATCATTGAATAAGCTGGCATGTTTCCACTACCACAAGGGGAGCTACAAGTAAAGGTTAAATTTAAACTTGGCATAGGGCTGTTCACCAATTGTCAAAAGGCAGATTAAAGTTGCCAGCAAGAAGATTAACAATAAAAGGGTGGCAGCTGGAAGAAATCAAGATTCCAATGCCTCACCTGCAGCGACACCTGTATTCTGTATTACTACTACTTTGTGCAGATTTCAACAGGAGGTGCATAGGTGCAAACCCAGGTCTGGGTGTGGCCAAAGAGTAAATGTGATGCAGAAGCATTTACAGATATTTGCATTGCAACTACTTAGAAAATATGGATATTGTACACTGGAACTTCAGAAGAATTCTTCTTTCTAAAAGCACACTTCAGAAAAAATATTTTACTTTAACCTTAGATACACACTCTTAAATTCTACATACACTTTCAAACCAGAGTGCCTGAAGTTTGGCTTCTAAATCCATGTTTAGGTTTCTAAATAGGTTTCCTTTGTGGTTTTTTTCTCTAGTGAAAAGAAGAATTGATTTTCAATATCTGCAGTCTAAACATGCCTAGGGCCATTGTACAAACAATAAAACAAATGTGGTTACACTGAAATATAAAACTTGGAGCTGGAGGATGTGTTAAACCATTCAACCCATCTAAACCCTGGCGGTGAATTACTTGGTATATTCCTAAATACTTTATCCAGTCTAGTTTTAAAATGCTTATTACACGTTAACGACTGTTCCATAGGCACAGAGATCTCACTGCTAAGGAATTTTCCCCAGATATTGAGATTTAATTTTCTTTTGAACACCTTCATTTACTTGCTAGGAGTCTTCTCTTAGATTGTTCTAACCCATGGATTGTGAACACTTTTCATATCAGGCATCACTCTTTAAGTCAGCCATTCTTTTGGGGGAGATGCCCATTTCCAACCCTGATGCCTCTTCTTCCCTGTGGCAGTTACACGAAAAAGTCAAATGATATTACTTTTCGTCAGGTGTATTACTTGTTGAAAGATGGCAACATTTATAGAATTATTTGTTGGTTGATTTTTGTTGTTGAGTATTTGACCAGGTCTATAAAACAGCATTAGAAATAGGGTTACCTAATCTCTCCGAATACTGCTCCAGCTCTCAAGGTAACCAGAATTTTTGTGCCGTCAGGGCCTCCAAGAACTTGAACTTCCCCCTGTTTGATGATGTACATCTCTCTGCCAATCTCTCCCTGGATGCAGAAACATCACATTTTAGCATGATGACAAACATTTGAATGGCATCATCTAACAAATTCTTCTTAACAGCCCTGCTTGTCATATACATGTGCCCCACTGTTATGGGGAATAAGAACTAGACTGTGATCCCTTTATTCACGAGTTACACCTTAGTCCACAGCAGTCTCGTTGATTTTGAAGGCACTAGATGTGATTTACAGTGTTATGAGTTTGCGAACTGTATCATCCTTGCTGGTGTTGGTGGGTGTAACTGTTCACTCTTCATTCGGGATAAATGTAAGAAACAATCAAGAACCTTTAGGGGCTAGCTGAAATAAAGGAGCCGCCGCCCAAGGAGGACTCATCAATTTCTCTTCCTAATGGAAACAACCCACAAAATCCTTGGCTAACTGCCCAAGTCTAAAGGGGCGGCAACAGTTTTATTCAGAATGTGTAAGGGTATCACAGGCTAGTTCCAAGTGGATGAGATAGGTAATGACCAGGGTCGGTTAGTTGTCACTAGTCTGGACTAAATCTAATGGTATCTGATGTGACTCAATAATATATTAACTGCAGTGTGTCTAAGAAGAACCATATATTGTGCATTTAGAAGTACTGTAGCATTTTAATTTTTTCTAATGATCATTTACATAATTTAAAAGGAAAAATCAAGAATAATTAACCAATCAAAGCATCTGCTGTCTCTTGCATATTTACCAGTGAATTTGAGCCTTTAGTAGCTACTTAATTAGCATCCAAATCAAGTAAATTTTACCTGAATACAAAGAATTGACTGTTTGTATTCATGACACAATCTAGCCATATAGAGGTCGTCTACTGGGCAAAAGTATAGCGTGATAGATTAATACTGGACAACTACATAACTCTGTATGTGTTCACAGGGTTTTACAAACACTAAGTTAATCCTCACAACATCTCTCTAAGCTAAATAAATCAACATCGTTCCTATTTTACAGATGAGAACTGAAAAAAGAGAAGTGAAATGTCTTCAATAAAGCCACACAACAGCGGTCGGTGGCAGAGCCAGGACTGAAATTTCAGGGCTTTGATTCCCAGCCCTCTGCTCTTTCCTCCAGATCACATTGGTATTAGAGCTAATTGAGCAGAGGGTAGGGCCAGTATTTCTGCATTGGTGACTCTATATATCCAGCCATGACCTTTCTTTACAATTTTGTATCCAGCAGCTTTGCATTAATGTGTCATCATTAACCCTGATATATTTTGTTAGAGCAACACAAAAGCCTTGCTCTTTAGCTGAAAACCATTTACTAAACATCATGCTTTTGTGTAAAGGAATGTATTTATTTCTAAGGGTTCATTATTGAGGAGGGCCACCTCAGTCTAATTGCAGGATCAAGGCTTTAGTATTTCAGTAGTGCCTAGAAACTTTATCCATAGACCGGGATTTCCTTGTCCTAGGTGCTGTACAAACACAGAGCAAAAAGATAGCTCCTGTGCCAAAAATTGTACAATTTAAGTAAGCAATGTAAGTAAAGTTCCAGAGGGTTAACTGTGTTAGTCTGTATATAGCAAAAACAATGAGAGTCCTGTGGCACCTTAAAGACTAACAAATTTCTTCGGGTATAAGCTTTTGTGGGCTGCAACCAACTTCATCAGATGCATTGATGAAGTGTGTTGCAGCCCACAAAAGTTTATACCCAAAGAAATTTATTAGTCCTTAAGGTGCCTCAGGATTCTTGTTTTTTCACTGCAAGTAAAATTGCATATATTGGATTGTTTCCCTTTCCACCCATCCACCCACATTACATAACTTGGTGTCTAAGGCCTCAGTCCTTCAGTGAGCTTCATAATGGGCACATCTACTGAGCTGCTCCTTCAAAACTTATGCACGTATTTAACTTTGTGCACTGTGAAAAATACTACTGAATCAATGGGATTGCACACAGTGCAGAGAGTTAATCATGCCTGTAAATCTTTGCAAGATCTGAGCCTTAAATCATAAGCTCTTTGGGTCAAGGACTGAGTCTTCCTATGTGTTTGTACAGCACCTGGCACAATGGGGCCTGAGTCTAACGGGGCTTCAGAGTGCTATTGCCACATAAATACTAATTAATTGTAATTCATAAAACACACAGAAGATTTTAATTTGAGCACTTGCATCATCTGAGATTAAGATCTGTAGTCTGTTTGCACATGCATGCTTGCAGAATTTTTGAACATCTAATATCTGTAACATGTTCTAAATATTCAAACTTAATGATGTGTGTCAATAGATAACTTATATTTATACAAAGCAGTTTTCCAGGCTACCAAAATTTTCTATTTGATAAGTAATAAAATCCATATTGTCTTGTTCCAGCTTGAAACCTGAGAGCCCATTATTATTATTGCCCAGTATATCATAATTATTTTTATGATACATAATTCACCCAGGATTAATTTTGTTTAAAGAATACTCTTCACCCAAAGTTGAACTCTTGTTCTAGTTTGTTCAGTATTTTTACACTTGAAAAACGAAAGGTCAGGCTTACCTTTTTGCAGACGAAATCACCAGGTAAATACACAATGGATTTCAGTCTTAGGAGCATGTCGTAAATCATCTGTGTATCACACCCCTGTTAAAAATAATTAGAATTTTGCTATACTTGTGCAGTACTTGAAACTATAACCAGCAGGCTTATAATAGGAGGCAAGAAGCAAAAATATAGAAGCATGTTGAGCCAGTGCTTCATGTACTGAATGTGGACTCAAAGCATCATAAAGATCAATGTTTGAAGGGAGATTGTTCCTCCAGGATTCTATCTATTTAGGGCTCTTATGGCATTAGCTAAGTACCTCAACACCTGTCTTCTCTGTGTTCTGAAAGAATAGTCTTTCTAACTGTGAGATGTCTGTATGTGTATGTGAGGCTTGTACTGGTCTAATTCAATGCATTCAATACTATAGTTAAAGCTGTGGGCTAAATTCTCTGGTGCATTACTGCTCAGATGAATAAAGGCTGCAATCTTGCCACAGATTCACATCAGCAAATTCCCCTGCCAAGCTCTGCATCTGTGCTGCAACCTGGCATAAGGGGCAAGTTGGGTCCACTAAAGAGCTCAATGATGCAACTTCCAGATAGCAGCTCTAAGTGGTGTCAAGGCTGACCTTAAGAGCCCTGGGGTATGTCTACACTGGAGAATCTGTTAAGTTGAACTAACGAGGTTGACTTTAAGTCCATTTAAACTCGACCTTGTTAAGTCGACTTAGGGAGTCCACATTGAAAACTGTCTGCCTGCCTGCATCCACCCTGGCAGGTGCTAGGTCGACGGAGGAGTGGTGCATTGTGGGTAGCTGTCCCACATTGCACTGGGGCCTGGAGGCCAATTAGGTCGACTTAAGGGCACTCCCCATCCACACTGGCTTAAGTTGACGTAACACTTAAGTCGGCCTTAATAAGTCAATCATAAGAGGTGGTGGTGTTAAGTCGATTTAAGGAAGCGCTTAAGTTGACTTAATAAAAGCCCAGTGTGGATGCAGGAGTCTGTCGGTTGACTTAACTCCTTAAGTCAACCTAACGCTCCAGTGTAGACATACTGCTGGAGCTGTATTTGGCTGCTTGACACATCCCCCAACCCCATGAACCGAGGAAAGCACAGGCATAAGTGCGCACCTAGCTCTGTGTCTCTGTGTGTTGCATGGTCAGGGCTTCTGGGACAAAAAACCTTTTATAAAAAGTCATGATTTGTGTCATCTTAATGAGCTTGCCACAGAGCAAGACTTATTTTTATGACCCCATCACCAAAGTATCTGAGTACCTGACAGTTATTAATTTATACACCCTCACAATGTGCCCAGGACTTAAGAAATTGTTAGACCCATCTCATAGACAGAAATGTGAACACCAGTGATTGTGAAGGGATTTGGCTGTGATCACCCAGGACATCTGTGGAAGAGCTAGGAATAGAACCTTGATCTCCTCTCTGACTTCTAGTCCCGGGACGTGCTTCCAAAGCCATCCCATTTTCCATGGTGCCACCATATGGTTGTTTTTAAACAAATGTGGCTCCTGGCTGATCCAATGGATTTTAAATGTAAAATGCAATAGTAAAATGTTACTAAGTGGCTTTAAATAATGTTTATGGGTGAGTAGGTGAATGGGTGAGGGGAATGCTAAATCAGATTCCTCCACTGGTATAAACCTGTCTTCAGTAGATACAGGAACATTCTGATATTAGCTATAGAGATTTATGCCAGCAAAGGATATGGCCTGATTCGCTTAACCTCCCTCATAATTTCCAATGCCAAATGAATTAGGATTGAACTATTTTGTCATGACTTTTCCTTATTACTTTTTAAAGTAAAATGATTACTTTTGCACTTTTGCCTTGGCAAGGCATAAAGTTTCTTATTAATCCCATGGCACATACCTAACCTTAGCTATCGTATATCATTTATGTCCCTGAGACCACTGTAACCATTTATGTTAATAATCAGTATAAATTCCTTTTGCATACAGTAATAAATGGTAATATCCAGGGTAGTATAGTTATGTGCCTATACCTAGAACAGGTAAGAACTGTGAACCTCTCCCATAACACTGCATAAGAGTGGGCAATTGATGCAGATCCTGGGAAGGATTATTTTTCCTGCTACAACCTCATCCTTCTGCTCCTTGGCTTACTTATACCCTCAAAATTGACATGCTGATTACCTCATCATTTGCTACCTCTGAATTTGGCCCATAACGTCTGTGTAGCTGCAATAAAGTAACAGCACATAATTTTCATTTCACTCAATGCCTTTTGGCTTCTGCTTTGAATGAGAAGAAAAGCACTTGGCTCAATCCAAACATGAGCTTCCATTCACTTGGCAACCTCTTGCCCTTATTTTGCCTTTCATATAACTAATAAAAAAAAGTTCCTAAATACTGCAGTATGTGCAAAACTAGATTTTATAGCTCACAAGAACACCATGTTGCTCCATTCTCCTTTAAAACTACTTGCTTTGAATAAGTCAACTTTATTGACAATGGCAAAGTTCACATCAATTGCAATGGCTAGCTGCATTTTGGCTGGCATCTGCTCCAGTAATTCTGATTCATCTGCAAGAAAGAAAAAAGACCCCAAAATTCCTAATTACAAAGTGGAAATGCAAAGGAAGAAGGAAAAGGAGCAGTAGCAAAAGAATTAAAATAAATTTTAAAAAGTTGAACCTTTTCCTTTTATGGAAGAATAACTTAATAGAACTAACTACCCTATATGACTTCTAACAGAGGAATATTCTTTCAGACTAATAAATTGTGCAGTGAATTAAATGTCTGTCTCAGAACTCTAACCAGAACATTTTATGTGAAAGCACCTTGATTATTTTTAGACTCCAGATCTTTTATTTATAGAAAAGAGAGCTCCAAAAATACAGCTACTGTACTACAGTAGGTCCTAATCCTGAGTGTATTCCAGATACTCAAGATAGCCTTGGAACTGCCTGCCAAGACTACCATAAATGGAGACTTGCTGTGCTGGTAGAAGTTCAGGTCAGTGAATCATTTTTAGACATTGCACTTTTACTATATTAATGTACAAAATGTAGTAATTGAACCCATCTTAGAAAACAAATGCACAGGCCAGTACTGGTTTTTCTTTTAACAATAAACGCCCTACAAAACAACCCACTGGGTTGGGTTTTTTGAAGCTAGTTAACTAGTATGCCTCAGTCACCTACCCTCAGATAATTCTGAAGAGATCAAAGGAAATCTATGTATTCCTTGGATCTACACAGAATATTTCTGCTGTGAATCAATGTGTTCGCAGATATAGTATACTTTGGGAGTTGTCTTACCCAGCATTCCTTGGGAGTCCCATGTGTATTCGTACCAGGTTCTAACACGATTCTGAACTACTTTTGGAATTGTGTAAGTGTTCATGTAAGAAACTGTGTTATCCATGTTGGCACGGTAGTAGTTCTGTCCTGCTGTAGCTGCTCCAATTACATCCCGCATCTGCAAAGGTCATTGGTTACTACAAAACACATTTCAGCAGTAATAGCCTCGGTTTAAATCCATTACCACTAACCTATATAAACAAGGTGAAGTGTTCATATTTGAAAATGACTGATCACTTAAAAATTGTTGCATTAAATAGTTGTTTTCATCTGCTTTTCCTAAGAGGGTCATTGACAACTTAATGTAGTAGTCCCACATACCATAGTGGCCCCTGAAAAAATCAGCCTGCCAAAGTGTGATTTTTTTTTATACTATTTTTCCTCCTTTAAACATACTTTTCTCTATCATACTACTGAGTTAGAGTGGAAAATGCCACCAAATGCATAAATTAAACAAAATGCAAATCTTCCAGTAACAGGACATGTTATTGCTCGGTAAAATATTTTCAGATAGAAGCAAGACTTTAAAATTGAATGTGTTCCTTTTAAATCCAATAATAAAGCCCTTCTTTGTTTGACATGTAATAGCCAATCAAAACTGAAGTTAGAACTGTGTTAACACCAGTTGATGTCATTAGACTTAAGAGCTTATCGTTGTTCCCTTTTTGATACTATTGATTGATCAATCGATCGATCTACATAATTTCCTTTTTCAGATATTTTTAAATCAAACATAAAAAATCAACTTTGGCCTGAAAGGGAATCTTGAAGGTCTTAGCACAAAATATACTTTGACATTTCTACAAAAATGCCACTTACCACTTTTTTTTTAATGTTTGAAAACATCCTATTCTCTAGGTACAACTATATTTTTGGTAGAATGTTCAAATATCATTGTAATGACCAATTACTAATATGATAGTGGGCTAAATTCTGCTCTTATGTTGGTGGAAATCTGGAGTAACTCTACTGGGCTCAGTAGGAATTACTCTGAATTTACACCAATATAACAACAGAACTTGACAAGTAACTTTAAACCTCTTTGAAAACACAGAAATTATCCACTGAGTGGATATTCATGTACCTTTCCAGGTGGCTATATTCAGGCCTTGAGCCTTCAATTGATTCTGCACTGGTGGAGAGGTCCATTTGCAGAGTCAACTGTGGGACTAGGCCTTTAATAAAGGATCTAAATTAAATGAAACAAATATTAGGCTTGTAAACTAGAAACCCAAAGGTTTGACTGTTTATCCAGAATTTCTTCAAGTTTATTTTATATAAAGAGGCGATCTGCTAATATTTCCAATGTTTGAATGCCTCTAGGTACTGAGATCATACAGGGATTTCTGCAGGAGTCTAGTAGGACAGTGATTTTCAAACTTTTTGTCTTGGGACCTAGTTGAAAAAAATCACTTATGCCCACAGCCCAACAATTTTCTCTTTGCCTTGGGGTTAAACAGGGACTACAGATTTTTCTCTCATTACAACAGGTGATTTGACCTCACCTTCCTCTATGTGCTGTTCCCCAGTGTTTGAATCCTAACATCTATTCTGATTTGCTGTTATAGCCTGACCTGATCCTATGTCATACACTTCCCTGCATTTAATTTCCTCCCATTCTGTAAATTTCCTATCTTCAAAGCGTCTGATGAAGTGGGATTTTCTCCCACGAAAGCTCATGCAATAAATAAATCTGTTAGTCTTTAAAAGTGCCACGGGACTCCTGTTTGTTTTTCTGCAATAGACTAACACGGCTACCCATTTGGAACTCTTTGAGCTATGCATTGCAATTGTTTGGCGGCAGCAGCAGGTGGCGCTGCCACCCAGTATTGGGTCCCGACCCTATGTTTGAAAACAAATGCAGTAGGACACAGTGCCTCACATAGGAACTGTAACTGTTGTTGTTCTGGAACCAAGAAAGTTCTTTACAAATCTTTGGATCTCAAATGTAATTCCAATAGTTAGTCTGGAAAAAAACTTTGACTGGTGCCCATTACTTTGGAAATTTTGCAGATTTTTTTTTCAAAAGAGTATGCAAAAGAATCGAATATAAATGAATACAAGAATACCAATTTAATGTTAACCACAAGCTAACACTTGGCAAATTTGCAGTTGTAATACATGGCAGACAGAAAATCCCCCTTTTCCTTGAGTTCTTAGGAGCCACCTGAAATGTGGTAAAATCATGGGAACATTAAATAACCTGCAGACACATCAGTATTGTACCATTCATATTTTTAAGTGATATCACTTTACTGCAATCAGGGCTGCTCAGAGGGTGAGGGGGGTGTGGAAAGGGGCAGTTTACCCGGGGCCCCCTATTTGAGCGTGGGGCCAGAGCACCAGGTTGCAATGCCAGGAGTGGGGAGCTAGTTTCAACCCTATAGGACAGGGGGTGAGCCACCACTGTGAATTGTGTGCTGAATAGCCTTGCTCTCCAACTTGCTTTCCCTACCACCGGGTTTCCCCTCAGTGGTAATTTTGGGAAGAGTGGGGTCACTTGGTTCCAGATTTTCTCTGGACCTCCAAACCCTTTTGTGCATCCTTGATTGCAATTAAAATCAAGTGCAATTCATTAAAGAATCACATGTAAATATATTAATGCAATTAATGTCTGAATCTAAATCCAAAATCTGATATTAAAATTATGGTCTAGCAATAAAGAATACTCTCCCAGGTTCAGAATGCACCAACGTGTTTCATGTAAACCAGTTGCATAAAATTATGAGCTCTAATGGGGCAATCTGAGCCAAATGGGCAAAGTTCCCTGTAGAGTTCCATTAGATAGATCCAACTGGAGGATTGGAGTGATGGTCTTGAAAATTGGGGTCCATTGTAAATTATGAAGGGCCATACAAGGAGCTACTAGCATAGATAAATACCTGTGTAAGAAAAATATATACAGTGGAGACTTGTCACTGATCTTTTTTGATCTACTTCAAAGTTTTCTGTATTATGTATATGAATAAGACCATAAAGAGTACACTGTTGTTACCATGCATTCATTTACACAACTGGAAATCTAGTGATTAATTAATTTGTTTACCTGACCAATTAAGCTGGAGAACACAAAGACTCCCGTGAAAAAATTCAGGAGTTGAAAGACTATCTCAAAGAGGGTGTGTGGTTCTGCAAGGCCACCAATGGTAATTAAAGTGCGCACGGCCCAGTAGTAACATCTCAGATACCTGGGGATACACACAGCAAAAGTTTTATTGACTTCAAGAGGACTAGTCACATATTAAAAGTTAGGCGAGTCGCATATTAAAAGTTAGCACCTTCCAGGACCAGCCAGAGTGATGCTTTTCAGTTAAAAAAACCTCTCAGCCTGCACCAATGATTCCCCAGTCCTGCAAACCCTTCTTGATGTGAACAGTTCCAATGAAGTTCCAAATTAGGTGCATACAGGAAATACAGCAACTATTTACCAGTAACTCTAGATGACGGTTTAGGATAATATCTAATTGAAACTGCCAGGGAGCTCTTGGCAGAATGCACTTATCCTTGATGAATATACCCTGGTGATAAGGGCAGTATTAAAAGCCTTGCTAAATAGATGGAGGCCAGGTATACACTAGCAGCGCTTTGCCGGTATACCTACACTGGTAAACTACATTGCCAAAGTGCTCCTCGTGTGGACACAGCTAACACCAGCAAAACTATGATTCTGCTGGCACAGCTCATTTCAGGTTTCCTCCCTTTGAGTGAAACAAACTGCACCAGTGTTACGTTCGGGGATGTGATCCAGACCAATGTGGGACTGTGTCACCACATGTCCTGCAACGTTAGATGCCTCACAATCAGCTTTCCTGGGCCCCTCTCAAGCAACTAAACAGCATGCAGGTCACACCAGGTGTGTCTCTGTATATCTGTTAGTCTTTAAAAGTGCCACAGGACTCTGTTTGTTTTTCTGCAATAGACTAACACGGCTACCCTTTGGAGCAACACTCTAGACACACTGTGGTTTCCACCAGCCTTTGTTACCACTTGCAGGGTCATCCCCAACAAACTCCCAGTCCTGAATTTTCTCCATAATGTGCCCTGCACTGTTCAACCCTTTCCTGGACAGTTCAGATATTAAAGGGCCATTGCCCCTGTAAGAGGTCGATAATCAACAATTTGCTACCTTAGCTGGATTTACCCAAACAGCTCAATTTAAACACAAACAGTGGATTAGTTTTGATTACAAATATTACAAATTTATTTAACTGCAAAACAATAGATTTTTAAATGAGTACAAGTGTAAGCAAGGTCTGAGTAGCTAGACACTTCCCCTGCTCAGTCAACTGAAAGGGGGCACCTTATCTGCATGAGCTTTGTATTCGCATGAGTACAATTAAGTACTTAGCATAATTTCACTGTATATGGATAAACCCACTTAGATGATGGGAAATGGTTCGTATGGCTGATTTGGGTTACAATCTCTTTTGTGTTAACTGAAGGGACAATGAAATGTTGTCTTTTGATTGTATGTTGTGCTTTGGTAGTGTGTACTGTGTTTAGCCTCCTCTGATGGAAGTGTCACTCTCACCAAAACAGAACTCAAAAAAGGGAGCAGATGAAGTTTCAATATTGTAAGAGTAAGAGGGAGAGCTGAGGGGCTTGTTCCTGGGTTTGCATGAGTTCTGACAGAGCTATGCCTCAGGCAATGCTTAATCCCTCTCCCATTATTAAAAGATAAAGTTAGTGATTCCTTGTGAAGACTTTTTGTTATTTTGGGTAGGGACATTGCCCCTGTTTCAGCAGAAAGGTTTTCCTAAGAGCTGAAATTCTCTAAGAGCTGAATTCTAGAGAGTTGAAATCCTTTAAGAGCTGAGATTTCAAGAGAAATGTGGAAGGCCTGACTAACAGCCAAAAGGGACCAGCAGTGATTGGTGCCTGTGGCTGGAGGGAGCCAGTGTACAGCTGACTCACAGCCAAGAGGACCAGCAGAGGGTGGAGGGAGCCAGTGAGTGGCTGGCGGGAGCTACAAGCGGTTGGTGCCTATTGACAGTGAGAGCCAGCAGTCAGAACTTGGCAAGGCCCAAAGGTGGCAGGAAACAGCTGGAGGGGACTGGCTGAGACTCCGTCCTTCCTCTGAGACACAAATTATGATGGTCAGAATGGAGGTAAGGGAGAAGTGAGGGACACATCTTATGTACACTGAGGTGGGGTGGGGTCTGCTCATTGGTTTATGAATCCTGCATTGCTCTGTTTTCCCCAAACCAATGCTGGTTTTGACATCTCCTTTATTATTATTATTTTATTTATGTATTATGTATTATTATTTTATTTATTATTTTTATTTATTTATTTATTTGTTAAAAGATTTGTGTTCTACACTCAGACTCTCTGCTTGTGAAAGGGGAAGTATTGCCTTTTAGGGCACCCAGGGAATAGTGCATGATTTCCCAGGAGACTGGGTAGGGAATTGAGCTGGTTTGGTGTTTACTGCTGCTGCCTTGGACTGGCAGAAGGGTTATAAGGCATTAGAGCCAGAAATGATAAGTGAATTAAAGATAGTAGCTACAATTTAACAAACTAGTCTTGGCTCAAGCTAAAATCCTTATTATATGTTCCCCGCAACGTGACTGACCAAATTCTCAGGTCAACATGCCCCCCAAAATAAAAGGCTGGTTCCTTTGTGTTCTTAGGTGAAAGAGAGAGGAGAGAAAGTATGTGAGAACCTGGGGTGTTTTTGTCCCTCACTTTTATAGTCCAGTTACTCTTTGAAATGCAGTTTACTTAGCATTAACCCTAGATAAAGTTCCTTCTCTCTCTGTGAATGAAAACAGGGTGTCTTATGGTGAAAGATGTTCCACCATTTAGCAAATGACAACATGGAATCTTTCCTGCCCGCCCCCCCTTGTTGCCAAAGAAAGACCACTTGACGTGATTATCAATCAACTTTGATGACACCTGGTTAGAGGGGCTATCTTGTCCTTTGTCTTTGAGGAACAAGTTTACTCCCTCCCACCCCGAACTTGCTTGGTAAAGACATTTCAGTCACAATTTCAGTTTATGTTCATAACTTCATATATAATGTTGCCACACACATATGACCATGATATTACTGACCTGCGAGTTATTAGTTTTCAAAAAATATCTCACAAGGCTTATTTTGTACAAAGATTATTACAATAGTGTATAGCAGGGGTGTCAAACTCATTCAGTGTCGGGGGCCACACGGGAAGTCTGGACCATCCGGGGGCCGAGGTATGTCCAGGTAGACTTCCTGACCCCTTACCAGCACAGTACCACTTGGGGTCCCTGACCTCTTCCCCTGCTGCGCTTGGGGCAGTGTGGGCTCCTCTTTCCCTTCTCCAAACCTGCAGGTTCTCTGACACCTTCCCTTTCCCCTGCCCTGCGGGCTCCCCTTTGCTGCACGGGCTCCCCAACCTCTTTCCCTTTGCTGCACTGCCCGTTCCCTTCCCTGTTCCTGTGCCAGTTCCCTAACCCCATCCCCAGCCCCCCTGCCCCGTGGAGCCGGCTCCCCAGCCCCCTCTCTCCCACTTACCTGGCTCAAAGGGGCTCAATCCAACCCCTGGAGTCAGTTCTCTGATCAGGCCATTCCCCGCCCTGGGCCACTGCCTGGGTGTACAGGGTCGCAGATTTTAAAAGGCCCTGACCAGGTATCAACAAAATTTTTGCCCTGCTAGGTACCCAGCCTGAAAGTAAGGTGCCCAGCGAGGGAACCCCCCACGCCCCACCCCGCTGAAAAAAACCACTGCTCACAGCCCCCAAAATCTGCAAGCTGCCGGTAAAGGCGCCTGCAGTTTTTACTTTTTGCCACCAGAGGGCGCACCTCCAATGTATTTCTATAGTGGAGGAGCACCCTCTGCTGACAAAAAGTAAAATTGCAAGCATTTTACCGGTGCCTGACACTTTTGGCGTGGGAGAGCTGTGCAGGGCTCTGTGGGCCAGATAAGAGCCCTTGGCGGGCCGGATCCGGCCTGCGGGCCTTAAGTTTGACACCTGTGGTGTCTAGGGTGTGAATACATGGATGCATTTGATTACAACTGGTGAAAGGACAGTTTTGCTAGTAAAACTGCATCTATGTGAGAGATTTTTTGCCACCACAGCTATGTCAGTGATAAATTGCTCTTTATCACAGTCTGGCTGACATAGCTATGTTGACAAAAATTTGGAATATGGACCTGGCCTGAGATTCAGTGCTAACTCCATCTCTTTTGCCAAAAGAGCACTGGGATCTTTAAGAATCACAGAATATAAACTGTTTTAAAGTGCTCTTAAAGGTGGCACCACTAATAGCACTATGTTATCCTAATAGTAAAATGGGATTAATTAGTTTTTAAACCAGTTCATTTTAGTGAAAGTGATAGTATTTCTTCCTTTCAGGAGCTAAAGGTATTTTTTTAAAAAGGTAATTGAGTCCTAAAAAATACTTTTCATCCCTAATAAATCTACAGAAGATTACTATTTTATATTTATAATGAGGCATTCTCAATGTGAACAATCAATTTTAACTCCTTTTCAGATTATTAGAGTTGTCCATTTTTCTAGCTGTATAATAAACTCTTCAATTTGTCATGATCACATTTTAAAGATTTTTTTTTTTTTAGATTAACATTGTATTAAATTTAATATGCAGTACAAATAACTTGAGGTTTCAATCCTGGAAATAGATGCACAGATACACACCCTTTCTGTCTGCACTGAGTCCTGAGACCCACTAATCTGTTTGCAGGATTAGAAGCTAAATTTTAATTTACTGGCGCCACATGTATCCTCAGAGGAGTAATGCCATTAATACCCTATGTTGGTGACAGTACACTTTGAGGTCTACGAAGAGGCATTTTTGTATTAATACAGTGACACCTGGATGAAGGGCTACTTCCAATAGGCAATTCCTTATTTGAAACCACCTTAAATTGTAGCTAAAGTTCTCAGTATGCTTTTATTTGACCTTTTAATTAAAGGACTACCTGTGATATGCAATTGATTTTTTGCTTGTTTCTTGAGTGGTCACTCGTGTCAGGCTTGCTTCACTATAATGAGATTTAGTAATTATAATTTTTACCACAATTATCCACTTGCAGACTTTAACAGCTATGTGACAGGCTGCTCCCCAAATCCAGTCTGGTGTGCTGCTATGACCACTCAAACCCCGCTCCTGACCCACAATTCACCCCGCTCTGCTGGGTGATCACTCACTCCTGAGTCAGTCCACACCAGCCACCAGCGTGTAATTGGTCCCAGGCAGTGGGTGTAAATCCAGTAGCCACACAGCCGTTGGTCCCCAAGCGAGCACACCCAGTCCCAGACACTACACTGGGAGCCACTGCCTTACAGGGATTGGGGCCCACTCCCAATCACCTTAGTCTCAAATCCGTCCACTTAACAAAGAAGTGGATTGTATTGCATCCAGCCTTCCTCATCCACACTCTCTAAAGATCACACAGCTTTAGACAAAACAAATACTAGTTTATTGATCAGAATCCGATTTCAAGTGAGAACATGGCCAATCAAGGCAGAAACATACTATAAATGAGTCAGGAGTGACCACTATCAAATAAAAGGTATAAACTGCATACTAATCTAACATCTCTACCTAAACTGACCTCAAAGACCAAGATTATGCACATGGTGTTCGGCTGTTCGGTGTTTTACAGCCATTCTCTGCCTGTTTTCAGGCAGGGCCCCAATCTTGCTTGAGGTTGGTTGCAAGATGGAGTCTTCTCAGGCCAAAAGCCTGCAGCTTCTCTCCCTTTCCAATCTCTGTCTTTGTTTTTACAAACTGCTGACAGCCCCTCCCCTCACTGTCCTGCAGTGTGATTCTCTTCACTTCTACCTGAGCCAGGGAGGGCATTAGCATTCTCTTTGATGTGTAAATCTCCAGCCACTGTGCTAGAAATAGTCCTGAGACTCTGAACCCTGTAACATGCTTCACATCTGTACGTATATGTTGGCTGTAGGAAACAGGGCACCATGGTAATCATGAGGAATATGTTCCGAGCATTCACAAAGGAACCTGGTATAGTGTATTTGGCATCAAATCACACAATTACACTCAAAACTGACCAGAAAAGTTAGAGGTCATGCCCTAGGGCTGCACGAATGTGCATCCCGTCACAAGCTAGAATTACCATTTTTTATTAACAATTCTGACACTGAAAATGCACAGCAGACCTGTTAACACTTTAAACTAATTCCTTTCCTCCCCCCGCTCACTAATACTGTAGGTATAACATGAATAGTTAGATTAAATGCCTATATTGCTCACAGAATTCCACAGATCCACCATCCAATATCCTTCTAGCAAAGTCTGTGCAACTGGTAGATTTGTTTCCCATGGTTCTGTGGTGTATGTAAATGGTAAGGAAAGGTTATGTTTCTGTTTTGCAAGCATCACAGCTTTTTGGGTGAAAGGACATCCTTAGCTCATTTGGAGCTCCATGAGGAGTACATTAGTTAATGCCTACAAAGATACCCACTGGATATAACTGAGGATGCTGTGCTGGACCTAAGCTTCAGCCTTAAGAATTTAAGAGTAATAAAAGAAATAGTGTTACTTCTAGGCAAGTGGTCCTGGAAATTCAGAGTGAGTAAGACATAGCATTGGTATTGGGCTGTAGCCTCAATGACTTCAGCATTATAGAGACTTTAACATTGGTCATGAGCTATGTCTCTGAGGATATCTGGAAAACAGATGATATAATGTGTGCGGTAGACATCAGCTTGAGAAACTTCAAGGACTGGTCTGATGTTATGTATGTATGTTTTAAAAACCATCTATGCATCACTGGTGATATATTTAGGTCTGGTCTACGCTGCCAGCGAAATTCGTCAGCAGTCGACAGGAGTCACGCAAGCTACACAAAGAAACGTGCGTAACTCCTGTCGACTTTGTAACTTCTGTTTAGTACACCACCTCCTCTGTGCTGCGCTGATGGGAAATGCATACCCGTCAATGCAGCGCCATGCTTTTGGGGGAGATGGTTTTATTAAATCAACTTCCAGAGCGATTGATCGGGTCTTCACTTTCACTCAATCAGTCCGGATAAACAGATTTGATGGGTGCGAATTTGCTGCAATCAGTATAGAGACACCCTTAGGCCACTGACTCCAGTACTTCCATGGTCTTAGTTCACGTGGATGCTTTTTACAGCACGAGTCAAGTGCTGCTCACTATCTCTGTCACATTGCAGGGCTCATATTTTCCTTCATATTAGGTTTATTGTTTTCACTTTAATCTGAACGAGAGTTTGGCCACTCTGCCAAAAAACAAAGAAACAAAAAAATAAAAAAACAACAGCCCCCCCCTAAAGATACAGAAAAGAAAGATTCCAAAAGCCATAATATTAGCAGCTCTGCTTCCTACTAACTAATGTATCTGGAAATCACCACTGCTTGCCATGCAGTAAACTGGATAGCTGAAAAATTACTGTTAAAACAAACGAAGTAGGGACATGAGTGGATTTTCCCTTTCTATAATATAGCAGACAGTATGTTTAGCCCTCAGGCAACCAAACCAGGAGATTTTCCCCTAAAATAAGGAATACACATTAAAACTTTCATAAACAGTGCAAGCAATATAGATGTCTGGTAACTCTATGCCAATGGGAATATTTCTTTTTCATAAAAATTCATTTTGGAATGCAGCAAGCTGTTTGCACAGCTTTGGGTAAAATAATCAAAGCGTTGATATGTATGAAGAATGGCACAAACAGCAACTGGTCTGTAAGTTTTAAACAGGTAGTTGTCCATTACTTTCATTCAAGAAGACAAAGGTCTGCCATGTTAGAGTCCTCCAAAAATACACACTGGACAGAACAAAGCAAAGTGGTGGGTCTATAAGAATTGGCCATCTAATGTCTCCACCCCTGAAACTCTTTTTCTTTCCTCTGAAATTGCTTATCTGTTGACCAACATCTTTCTGATCTCAGCCACTAAATAGGCATGATATATAAATTTAAATAAAAGAGGAAAGGGCAGCCACCCCATGAAGGCAAAGTTCTCAAACTGAAGGACAAAGCTGGATTAGCTAGAGGTTAGGGCCAAAGCTGAATTTGCCGTTTTGGCACATCTGTACCTGGTAATAGCCACTGGGGGAAAAAAACACCTCCAGGAGACCAGGCGTAAGAGTTGCAGTAATACAAGAGTGCTGTCCTACTACATGCAGCTCTGAGGGCATCATCCACAAGGAGAAGAAAACTGGTCACATTTGACTTAATAAACTGAGAAACCTAAGCTGAGAGTCAATCAACACTTTAACTCAGGGGTTCTCAAACTGAGGTTGCTGGCAACTTGAGCCCCAATAAATTAAATTCCCCCCCCCCCCCGCTGTTCTTAAATTGTAAGGGGATCACACTCTGAGGCTACAAACAAATTTGAGAACCACTGCTTTAACTAATCTAATTGCATATGCTAGCATAGACCATCCACAAACTGTTATTTCATGACCCAAATATCTGTTCATTGTCATGGTTCAACCTAAACTGAGCCCAAGGCTGAACCATGATCAGGAACTGAAGTTTGTGTCCTGAAACAAATATTTGTGGCTACTTGACATTCCCATTTAGAGTCACATTAGCCCTTTAACTTGTCAGCGCTTTGTTGTCTCTTACTAACAACTACATGACAACCCTCCCGCCCCAGCAAGTCCAGCTCATCCTACTGTAAAGATTGAGAATAGCACAGTGAGACAGACAATTCAAATTTCATGTAATTATGTTAGTTAAGGGTGTTATGGAATATAGTTGCAGACATTAAAGCAAACCACCTTCAGTTGTAATATTTGTTCAATTAATCTGAAGGCCAGGAATTGAACTCTTTGAGGCAAGGAATGTGTTGTTTTTACAGTGCTCAGCATGATGGGACTCTGATCCTGATCAAGATCTTCAAGCACTATTACAATACCGGTGATAATTTTGAATTAAAAAAAATACATTGAGACTTTTCCAATCTGTGGATAATTTGCAACTAAAGAAAACACATTTTTGTCAATTATTCACTCAGTCATACATAAGCATGCTTACAAGACACCCATGCAACATGCTAGCATGTGGGGTTAGTGGCTCTGTACATAAGGCACTTGACTGGGTAAATGTCATGGGTTCAAATGGCTCCATAGTCTCATGTCAGGAAAGCTCAGACAGAGTCTATGTAATGTCTTATGCTATGCTCATCACTAGAGCCCTGCATGGATACAAATATGTGGACCCACATTCAATCTGCAGCTGCAAAAAATGATCTGTAGATATCCGCAGATATGGATATAATGTGGATATTCCTGGATTTGCTGGGCTCTACTCATCTGTAGAGCCCTGCGCTGATACAATTATGTGGTGATATTTTGATTGACATCCAGTCAGTGGCTGTGAACAAGGACTTTAGCTGAAAGCCTCAGCCACAGACTTTGATTTGTTTGGGGAGAGGTTAACGGAGACACTGCAAAGTCTTTCACAGATTGGAGAAACGTATAGCTGGCTTGGACTTGAAAAGGGAGCTCTCTATTGTTTTGCTTGTGGTCTGAATATGGTGCTATATCACTGAGTTGGCAATGCTTTTATTGTTTAATATGCCTGTTCAGAAATGTACATGTCAATTAACTAGATTAAGAAAATTCTTGTCTCTCTCTGTCTACTTGTTTCTATCCCAACCAAGAACTAACAAACTCCAGGAGTGTTGACTTTATTTGATCACTTAGAATCATAGAATAATAGGGTTGGAAGGGACCTCATGAGGTCATCTAGTCCAACCCCCTGCTAAAAAGCAGGACCACTCCCACTAAATCACCCCAGCCAGGGATTTGTCTAACCGGGCCTTAAAAATCTCCAAAGATGGAGATTCTACCACCTCCCTAGGTAGTCCATTCCAGTGCTTCACCACCCTCCTAGTGAGAAAGTTTTTACTAATATCCAACCTTGACCTCCCCAGCTGTAATTTGAAACCATTGCTCCTTGTTCTGTCCTCTGTTACCATCGAGAACAAACTACCTCCCTCTTCTTTGGAGCACTCCTTCAAGTAGTTGAAGGTTGCTATCAAATCTCCCCACAGTCTTCTCTTCTGTAGACTAAATAAGCCTAGTTCCTTCAGTCTCTCCTCATAAGTCATGTGCCCCAGCCCCCTAATCATTTTTGTTGCCCTCCGCTGAACTCTTTCTAATTTGTCCACATCCTTTCTGTAGTGGGGAGCCCAAAACTGGACACAGTATTCCAGATGTGGCCTGACCAGTGTCGAATAGAGGGGAGTTATCACATCCCTTGATCTGCTGGCAATACTCCTACTGATGCAGCCTAATATGCCATTGGCCTTTTTGGCAACAAGGGCACACTGTTGGATCACATTCATCTTCCCGTCCACTATAACCCCCAGGTCCTTTTCTACAGCGCTGCTACTTAGCTGATCGGTCCCCAGCCTGTAGCAGTGCATGGGATTTTTTCGTCCTAAGTGCAGCACTTTGCACTTGTTTTTGTTGAACCTCATGAGGTTTCTTTTGGCCCAGTGTTCTAATTTGTCCAAGTCTCCCTGGATCCTGTCCCTGCCCTCCAGAGTATCTACCATTCCCCCCAACTTGGTGTCATCCACGAACTTACTAAGTACGCAGTCTATTCCATCATCAAGATCATTAATGAAGATGTTGAATAGAACCGGCCCCAGGACCGACCCCTGGGGCACTCCACTTGTTACCGATTGCCAACCAGACATCGAGCCATTGATTCCTACCTGCTGAGCCCGTTGATCTAGCCAGTTTTCGATCCACCTTACAGTCCACTCGTCCAACCCATACTTCCTTAACTTGCCAATGAGAATGCTGTGGGAAACCGTATCAAAATCCTTGCTAAAGTCAAGGTATACCACGTCAACAGCTCTTCCCACATCCATAAATCCAGTCATCTCATCATAGAAGGAAATCAGGTTGGTCAGGCACGATTTGCCCTTGGTGAATCCATGTTGACTGTTCCTGATCACTCTATTTTCCTCCAAGTGTTTCAGGATGGATTCTTTGAGGACCTGCTCCATGATTTTCCCAGGGATTGAGGTGAGGCTGACCGGTCTGTAGTTCCCCGGATCCTCCTTTTTCCCATTCTTGAAGATAGGTACTATATTTGCCTTTTTCCAATCCTCCGGGACTTAGAAGCTTGACCATAAGTGATAGTGTTTTATGTACATACCAGGAAGTACACATAAAACATTCAGGCCATAAAATTAGCGCTAACTCATTTGCTTTGGGTCAGTGAAATGTGAGACTAATAAAAATTGTGCTGTGTCCAGTATTAGTTGCAATGCTGACTGGTATCTTTTTAAGTCGCTGCAACGCCTTGTTTCTCTTATCTTGACTGTGAGCGAGAGCTCCATTTTAATAAGTCTCTTATCACTCTGTAAGTCTGAGACTACTGAAATATTTTTCCTTCTTACTGGCAAGTTGATTGGTACATAAAAGGAAATGTGTGCATTAAGAGCCTCAGAGCCTAATAACACATGCTGTGAGGCTGGCTGTTTTTCTATTTATTTTTCTAGATTGCTCTTGGTTTCTGCTTTCTAAGGAAACAAATGTTCCCAGAACTGTCTGACAGGTTTAAATTCACGGTAAAGCTACAATAATAACTGATGTTCACACAATGCCTTTGATCCAAAGAGCCCTAAATATTCAACAATCATATAACACCCTGGGCACGATCCTGTAAATTGCTGATTCCTTGTCAATCCTTTGCAAGAGGCCCATTCACCCATTTACAGGACACCTATTTGCAGGAAACCCTCAACACTTTGCAAGACTAGGTTACATAAAGATCCCTACGTGCTACTCTAATATAAGTGTGAGATAAGAATAAGAAGAAGAATTTCAATTAGCACCAACATGCAGCCACATCTGAGTGGGAAGATGGCAGACTGAAGTTTATATAGCAATATTATATAATGTATATAGACAAAGTGAAGAAAGCCATATCCCCCAGGGAAATTTAGGTAAGCAAAATACAGTTACCCAGTTGGAATTAGGCCAGGCTACTTGGGCTAAATCACCCTTACCCTTTACCCAAAATGACATGGTATTTTAAAGGCAGGAGAGCAAGATCTTAGCTGTATATTTCCTCTTAAAAAGAACACCTCCACTACCACAATATCATCTGGCACTGGGGCAGTGCTTCAGTACGGACTCAGGCCCAGATCCATAAAGAAACTAAATCCCAGATTTAGGCATCACTGTATTCCCCAAATCCCACTCAGCTGCTGCCTAACACTTTTGATGCCTAAACTCTCTTTGCGAAAGACCTCTAGGTGTCTATGCTTCTGCCTCTGGGCATGAGCATGGCTGCCTCAGGCAGGAGCCCTGTGATGTTCACCACCTTCAATCTGGTCTGCTGTGCAGCCATCTCACCCCAGTTCCCCTCTCCTGGGCCCTGCTTACCTCACTTTGCTGTGTGAACCCCCACTCAGGGCTGCATTAAGGCATGCTGAGGCCCTAAGCTATGTCAAGATTCAGAGGCTCCATATCATAAAAAATAAAGAGAAAAAATGTATTACATTACATCAGAAAGATTAATGGAAAAAAAAGATAAACCGTTATAGTTGAATATACACCTGGGCAAAGATGCAATGCAAAACTACTAAATAAAACATACATCTTGCAAAAAGCCTTATTTGCATAATCATTTTCAATTATGAAAAATCTTCTTAGTTATTTCTGACTTATTTAGAGGCCACTCATAATGTGAGGCTCTAAGCCATGGCTTACTTAGCTTGTGTCTAAATTTGGCATTGTCCCCACTCCCGGGTCAGCTCATGCCTAGCCTCCTGTGTGTAATCAGTCCCTCCCTATGGAGGAGTGGTCTGGCTAGCCACTCATGGGCTAGATCCCCCAGCAAACACCCCTAGTCCCAGATGCATCTCTGGGAACTACCATCTTGCAGGTTCAGTGCTGCATACGGTACCCTGCAAGCTCATTTACACTTGTCCTTCAATTTGTCAAAGAAATTGACACTCCAAGTGAATTCTCTGCATACACCCAATCACATGCACTGCTTCAGATAAAACAAAGAAGTTTATTGACTACAGTAAGATTTTAAGTGAGTATGCATGGCTCTGCTGGGTGGGGAAACACAGCTTTGTGTTAGTCTGCATCTATTTAAGCCATGTGAAAGACACATTTGGGCACATGACTTGGCAGAGTTTCATGTCTGTACATATGTATGATATTGCAGGAAACATTCTACCATAATAAAAATGTTAACCATGTAATGAGAATTCCAAAAACTCCCTATATGACATTGCATTAGGCAACACAGTTACGGTGTAAAGGTGAACCTGCATGATACACAGATCACATCACAAAGGTGTATGTGGAGTGCAACATGATGTCACTAGCCCATAGCTCTATCTCATGGCCAAGCCTCAGCATGATCCTTAAACCAGGTTGTAACAGGTGACTTGCCTTGTAGACTGCAAAACCTGAAAGGAATCAAGTGATTCCTGTATAAGAGGAGCCTAAGTGCTGAGAGGGCCAAGCTTGAAAAAGGCTGAAGGAAAAAGGCTACAGGGGAGCAAGAAGGCACCTATAGGCCCCTGAGTCAGCAGGGTAGCCTGTCCAGGGAGGGAAGTCTGGAAGAAATCCTGAATAACTGGGAAGAGACTGGGAGACCCAGAAGGGAAGGGAAGGAAAGAAGCCAGGTAGGAAATGGCCTAGAGAAAACTGCTGTGTGGGTAGAGGGTTGTGCAGGATACAGCTCTGGGCTGGAATCAAGAGTTGAAGGTGGGTCTGGGTTCTCCCATTGGACCCAATGGGGCCTACAAGCCCTTCGGAAGGGTAGCTGAGCTTAGCAAGGGGCCTGCAGACAGAACTGAGGAGTCTCTGAAGGTGAGACCCAGAGAGGCCAGAAACCTTGTTTTGTTTCTAGTAAAGACATTTTGGACTTTAGTTTTGTACAGCTGGGATGTGGGAGGGGTAGACTAAAAATGGTGACTCGACTGGAGGGCCAAGTTACCTGGCAGACAAACCACTGCTGTGTTGCAGCAACAGCTGACAAGGGGCACAATCCGGGCGAGAGTGCTGCAGCACCATGCCTGGCCATGAGGGGGCTCATAGTGGTGAGTAGACTAGCAATGCTTTACATGAGGACGATAGAATTTGTTCCCCCCGCCTGATCATGTGCTCAGAGTATGCCTAAGGCCCCACAAAATGACTGAAGGAAGGAGGAG